>SKCR01004796.1:0-25963 GCA_019454045.1 Zanthoxylum bungeanum | reverse complement strand
ACCCATAAGTTGATTTTCTTGTTGGGAGCCTTCGTTTCGCTCTACTTTCGGACCCCTCACTGGATTCGGTCGGCGTCCCGGAGCTTCTGAGGGATTCGTCAATCCCAATAGGTCACGAGGAGTAACAAGTCGCTCCAGCTGCCTTTGAAGATCGCCATTAGTGGTCTTCATGGCCGAATTCTCCTCTTCAAGTGTACGCAAGCGTTCCTGGAGAAGGGCCATCTGGCTGGCGATTGAGTCTTATGGCTCACCGCTTGTTGCCATGTCTTTACTTTGAAAGTTCGTTGCTATGACCGGAGCTTTGGTTTTCTGTGAATCGCTAGGGCCCCACGGTGGGCGCCGGTGTTCATTGGGCCTGGGCCTACGTTATGTCTCTGGTGTTTGAATAGGAGATTTCTGGGGTGCGTCCAGTATTGGGCCCAAAGCAGATTAACGAAACTACCCCTGGACCAAATTTGGCCTATACAATAGCTAAAAACAATCATATATTTTTATTTAACCCTGGACAAAGATATGGCATTCTGATTCTAACTCATATATGCTACAAGGTTGGTGCTGATATAAAAACACCTCCAGTGGTGCTTTTTTTATCATCTGCACAACCAGCCCAATCAGCATCATAATATTCAGTAAGGACTGTATTGGAGCTCTGAGAGTACATCAGTCTATACTCTAATGTTCCATGAACGTATCCAATGATACGTTTGACAACACTCAAGTTGGATTCCTTGGGATCCC
This sequence comes from Zanthoxylum bungeanum, assembly GCA_019454045.1. Lineage (NCBI taxonomy): Eukaryota > Viridiplantae > Streptophyta > Magnoliopsida > Sapindales > Rutaceae > Zanthoxylum > Zanthoxylum bungeanum. Next base: position 25,225 of record SKCR01004796.1, on the reverse strand, counting down.
CTTGAAATCTTGCACAGACACTTACACTGAAGACAATATCAGGTATACTTGCTATTAAGTACAACAAACTACCAATCACACTCATGTACAAAGTGTGGTCTACACTGATTCCTGTATGGTCGCTAATTGTTGGACAATTATGACCCATAGCATCACTATTTGTACAGATTATGGTGTTGTTGTAAAAATTAACTATATGATAAAGGAAATTTCCCTTTTATAATTTGTAGTTGGATTACCTAGATGTATAAATGATAAAATGTCCTTATGATTAGTTTCGGATTGAGATGATATGAGACAATATCAATCCACGATGGTTTAATCATTAAATATCCCTAGTCAGAGTATTATCGAGATTGGACATCGATAATGCGTAAAAGACTAGTATTACACTTGTGCGTGTTGTGGGAGCATAACGACATAGTTCTCATATATTTGGGTATTGGATACTCATGCAAGTGTAATAAGAGGTTGTGTTTACCGATGGTACGGAAACAGCTTCGCTCTGGATAGACCCCTCAGAATTCCATTGGTAGTATGACTATGTGCCTATGGAAGTCCGAATCAGGGTAGATGTATTTGGTCTTAACCTGAGACTTGCACCGCTAATACTTGCGACAATCAATATACTTTGGTTTTGGTCGTCCAGGGCTTTAACAGGTTCTGTGTACGCCTCTTCTGGGTATATTGAGAATCGTAGTGTATTGGGTGTGATGTCAAGACGGAAGTGTCACTCCAGTCATAGTGGAGATGATGATCACGTAGGATACGGAACTGGTGCTCTTTTATGCTGCAGCTATCGGGATATTATGACTAGGTCATGTTTATCCGATTATAGAGACTAGTTACCAGAGATCTGATATGTGCTTCGTACGGGGCAGACACAATTCCAGTCCCAGGCCTAGCACGTGACATCCGATGCTGGATCGTAATACGCAATACTACGTATACTACGCCTGATATAGATCACATATTCTAGTAAGAATATTTCTGGAGAATTGGGTAGGCACGGTGCTTTGCTAGAAGCCAACCATGTCTTGTAAATCGGTAAAAACGTAGTACTAGGTACGTACGTGTTCGGATAGTCCGACGACCGGATTTACTGCCAACATATCCGGGGATCTCATGGGTCGCTTCCCGAAGATTCACCAATGACGTATGACTCGCACTTTATTAATCTGAGATTAATTATAAGAGAGAGAAAATTAATCTGGGATTAATTGCGGAGATATTTTATCTGGGTTAAAATATTATTTAAAGAGAGAGAACCATTAATTTGGAATTAATCGATAAAATAATATATTCGATATATTATACGAAATTAGATTTCGATGCGGAATTGAAATTAGATTTTAATTCGGGCAAACAAGTTAATTTAGAATTAATTCGTTAGCGACGTGAATAGTAATTTTGCTAGGCAAAGTTATTTAATTAAATTTGATCTAATTACGTCGCATAGGAAAATTCGTTAATTTGGAATTAGCGAACCCGAGACCGGGAGTATTTACGGGCCCACTCGCATTTCGAATCGAGTGGGGCCCACAAGTCACATCTAGCGTCAAATCACTAGTCAATCAAGTGATGGAAGTCACATCACTTTGAGTGATGTGATTTCTAGTCACTTTTGATGTGAATAGTGATGGTGGTGGTTGGAAGGCTTTTAATGCCTTTTGCATTTTTGGAAAATGCATTATGTATTTGTTTTTGAAATCAAATACATCAACAACAATTGATTTTCTTCTCTTTTTCCTCTCCTACATCTCTCGGCCAAGGGCCAATTTTCTTCTTTCTTTCATACAAAAACCGTGAGCAATGAGAAGCTTTAGGGGAAATTTTGTGGCAAAATTTCCTTATGCTAGCACACATTAGGAGTCATATGATGGTGATAGGGAAACCCACCCATGGGCATGGAATGCGCACTTAAAGCTTGGAGCTTGGAGAACTCATGGAGCACAAAATTGGAGCAAAACTGAGAGGTCCAAAGCTTGAAGATTTTTGTTGTTCCTCGCATCGCAAAATCCGATCATTGTAAGTATGATTCTGCCATACTTTTATGAGTATTCACACATGTTTCATTGCTTGAATTGATCTTGGGACTAATCTAGAAACCCAACACTAATGAGCTTTAAACTAGTACTCATGGGAGTTCTAGTATATTTCTTATTATCTAATCCAAATTTCTAGACAAGATTCTTAATATACTTGGATTGGGAGACAAATGTCTCATTGCCAAGTTGTTTAACTTCTAACCTAAGAAATAAATTAAATTCTCCTACATATTCATCTCAATCTCATATTATTGCGTCAGTAAAATTATGGACAAGTGAGTCAAGAGGAGAACCAAAGATAATGTCATCAATGTACACCTGAGCAATAGTGATGACACCATTGACCTTTTTGAAAAACATGGTTCTGTCAACACCATCTCTAAAGTAGCCATAGTCAAGTAAATAGATAGTGAGTTTATCATACCAAGCTCTAGGAGATTGTTTAAGATTGTACATGGATTTCTTCAATATGTAGACATGGTCAAGATGATCAATATCCATAAAGCCTTTGGGCTGTTCTACATAGACTTCCTCTTGAAGAATTTCATTCAAGAAACCACTATTGACATCCATTTCAACTAACAAGCTATAACTAACAAAATAAGAATAGATTTTAACCTAGCAACTAGAACAAAGGTCTAATCAAAATATATCTCTTATACCTGAGTATACCCTTGGGCAACTAACCTAGCCTTGTTTCTAGTGATGGTACCATGTTCATCCGACTTATTCTTGAAAATTAACTTAGTTCTAATGACATTGGTGTTTTTAGGTCTAGGTATTAGATACCATACATCATTTCGGGTGAACTGATTTAATTCTTTATGCATGGCGTTCACCTAACACTCATATAAAATAGCCTCTTCAACTTTCTTCGGTTCAGTCTAAGATACGCAATAAGAGAAAAATAGTTAATTAACTAGTATTCCACATAATCTTAATCATTCTTTAACAGCACCAAGAATGTTATTTTTTGGGTGATTCAACTTAACAATGGATGAAGGAACAAGCTCTTGGGGCTTATCATTCTTAGAGGATGATGGAACAACAAAGTCCTCAATTTTACTAGGTTTATTGGATTTACCTACCTTGCTAGACTAATCATCACACTCAACTATGGGGGCAGTCTCCCCCTTAACACTTGGTCCACTACTCGAGTCATCCACTTGTTGGACAATTATGACCCATATCATCACTATTTGTAAAAGGCATTGTGGTTTTTGTATAAATTAACTATGTGACAAGGAAATTGACATTTTATCATTTTGTAATTAGATTACTCGAATATATATAAATGATAAAAGTCCTTATGATTAGTTCCGGATTAATAAGATATGAGACAATATCAATCCACTAAAGATTTAATCATTAAATATCACTAGTCGTAGTATTATCGAGATTGGACATCGATAATGCAGAATAGGCTAGTATTACACTTGTGCGCGTTATGGAAGCGTAACATCATAGTTCTCATATATTTGGGTATTGGATACTCATGCAAGTGTAATAGGAGGTTCTGTTTACCGATGGTACGGAAAAAGCTTCGCTCTGGATAGACCCCTCGAAATCCCATTGGTAGTATGACTATGTGTCTATGGGAATCCGAATCAGGGTAGGTGTATTTGGTCTTAACCTAAGAATTGCATTGCTAATACTTGCGACAAACAATACGCTTTGGTTTTGGTCATCCGGGGCTTTAACAGGTTCTGTGTACGCCTCTTCTAGGTTTATTGAGAATCGTAGTGTATTGGGTGTGATGTCAAGATGGAAGTATCACTTCAGTCATATGGAGATGATGATCATGTTGGGTTTCTACTATAGTCCAGGGATCAAATCAAGCAATGAAATCATGTGTAAATACAATAAGAAGTATGGCGAAATCATACTTACATTGATCGGATTTGGCGATGCGAGGAACAACAAAAAACTTCAAGCTTTCCTCCAAGGTGGCTCACGGCATTTGCTCCATTTTGTGCTCCAAAAATTTGGCCATGGTGATCCTTCAAGCTCCAAGCTTTGTGTGTGATTCCATGCCCACGGGTGGGTTTCCCTATCACCTTCGTAAGACTCCGGATGTGTGCTAGCACTCTTGAAATTTTGCCACAAAATTTCTATTTCCCTTGATGAACCTCACGGCTTTGAAGGAAAATATTGGGAGAGAATTTTGGCCCTTGGCCGATTCTTGTGTAAGGAGAAGAGAGAGATAGTTTTCTTTTGTTTTCTAAAAACAATAATAATGAAAAAGCTTTACCAAAATTTGGTATATCATTTCCAAAAGTCAAACCAAATTTTGGAGCCAAAAATCTCATTAAATGTCTCACAACCACTTCTTTCATGAATAGTGACTGCATGTCAATCACTCAAAGTGACAAGACATCCATCACTTGAATGACGTGCGATGTGATGCGACGCATGATGTGACTTGTGGGCCGCACTTGAATTCGAAATACGAGTGGGCCAGCAAACACTCCCGGGCTCGGGTTTGTTAATTCCGAATTAACAAATTTTCCGTTGCGACGAAATGAAATCAAATTTAATTAAAAAATTATGCCTAGCAAAATTATTATTCACGTCGCTAACGAATTAATTCTAAATTAACTCGTTCGCCCGAATTAAAATCTAATTTTAATTCCGCGTCGAAATCCAATTTGTATAATATATCGAATATATTATTTTATCGATTAATTCCAAATTAATCGTTCTCCTCTTTTTAAATAATATTTTATCCCAGATAAAATATCTCCGTAATTAATCCCAGATTAATTTTCTCTCTCTTACAATTAATCCCAGATTAATAAAGTGTGAGTCATACGTCATCGGTGAATCTTCGGGAAGCGACCCATGAGATCCCCGGATATGTTGGCAGTAAATTCGGTCGTCAGACTATCCGAACACGTACGTACCTAGTACTACGTTTTTACTGATTTACAAGACATGATTGGCTTCTAGCAAAGCATCGTGCCTACCCAATTCTCCATAAATATTCTTACTGGAATATATGATCTATATCAGGCGTAGTATACGTAGTATTGCGTATTACGATCCAGCATTGGATGTCACGTGCTAGGCCTAGGGCTTGAATTGTGTCTGCCCCGTACGAAGCACATATCGGATCTCTAGTAACTAGTCTCTATAATCGGATAAACATGACCTAGTCATAATATCCCGATAGCTGCAACATAAAAGAGCATAATTTTCGTATCCTACGTGATCATCATCTCCACTATGACTGGAGTGACACTTCTGTCTTGACATCACACCCAATACACTATGATTCTCAATATACCCAGAAGAGGCGTACACAGAACCTGTTAAAGCCCTGGACGACCAAATTCAAAGTATATTGATTGTCGCAAGTATTAGCGGTGCAAGTCTCAGGTTAAGACCAAATACACCTACCCTGATTCAGACTTCCATAGACACATGGTCATACTACCAATGGAATTCCGAGGGGTCTATCCAGAGCGAAGCTGTTTCCGTACCATCGGTAAACACAACCTCCTATAACACTTGCATGAGTATCCTATACCCAAATATATTAGAACTATGTCGTTATGCTCCCACAACTCGCACAAGTGTAATACTTGTCTTTTACACATTATCGATGTCCAATCTCGATAATACTCCGACTAGGGATATATAATGATTAAACCTTCGTGGATTGATACTGTCTCATATCATCTCAATCCGGAACTAATCATATAGACCTTCTACCATTTATATATCTTGGTAATCTAATTACAAATGATAAAAGGGCAATTTCCTTTGTCACATAGTTAATTTGTACAACAACATCATGATCTGTACAAATAGTGATGCTATGGGTCATAATTTTCCAACAATCTCCCACTTGGCCTATAGCCAATCACTCAAGTGTCCTACACCTGAACTATGTACGGTTCGCTCAAATTTCTGGTGAGAAAAAGCTTTCGTCAGCGGATTTGCATGATTATCATCCGATGCGATTTATTCGATCATCACATCGCCACGATGTATGATCCGAACGAATCATATGAATATTTGAAGTATATATCTGGATCGTTGATGAGACCATTAATTCTTAAGCCTATGCTGTAGCCTAGCTCAGCTGCTAACAGAATTGCTCATAATCTAATTAGGATTATTATCGATCCAAAAGGCTTCTATTGCTGCCTCAGCTGCAGTAATATTCTATTTTTGTTGTTTATTCGGCAACAGTATCTTGCTTGGAAGATTTCCAGCTCACTGTTCCGTTATTCAAACTTTATAGTACCTTTATTTTGACTTATAGTCGTTTATATCGGTTGGGAAACTTGCAGCAGTGAACCCAGTCACTTCAAGTTCTCCTTCTCCATAGTATAAGACAGCATCATTAGTTCATCTAAGATACTAAAGGATGTTCTTAACATCAATCTAGTGACTATCACTAGGATTGACTTGATTGTGGCTCCATATGCTCAAAGCATATGAGACACCAGGTCGCGTACATTTATTTCAATGTACGAGTTCTCGGACAGTATTAACAAATTTAAATCTATCCCAGTAGATCTTTATTCCTAGAATAAAGGTTGTTTCTCCCAAGAATTCTATGGAGAATTTTTCATGAAAGCCAAGCTTTCACCGATTGTTTTATGGGAATATCATTTCCAAGAAATGATATGTCATCATTACTTAGGACATCCACGGTCAGTGCGCTCCCACTAACCTCCTTACATACACAAGAATCATTTTCGTTTTGAATTAATTCATATACTATTAGGATTACATCAAAACGATTGTTCCAAGAACACTATGCTTGCTTCATTCCATAAATGGATCGAATTAACTTGCAAACCTTGTTTGCTCATTTTGGTACGAAAAAACCGTCAGGATATTGTAAACATCCTCCAAGAGGTTTCCGTTAAGGAAAGTGGTTTTGGCATTTAGCTGCCATATTTCATGAATGAAATATGCAACATTAGCAAGCATTGTCCAAATGGATTTAACAATGGCAACGAGTAAAAGGTTTCTTCGTAATCAACACAATGTTGATAACGATACCTTTTCGCTACAAGCCTAGCTTAGTACGTTGGTATGTTGCCTTCCATGTATGTCTTCCTTGAAGACTTATATAGTACCAATAGGCACAATGCCTTCCGGTACAAACAACTAGTGTCCAAACTTGGTTGTTATACATGGAATCCATTTCGGACTTCATGGCACTTTGCCATAATAGGGAGTCGATATCTTGTATCACTTCCTCATACGTAGTCAGTTCGTATTCCTCAATAAGATTGACATCTTTATGAGGCGAGATCAGAAACCCATAGTTCTCAGGTTGTTTTCTGACTCTCTCCGACTTACGCAGTTCTTGTGTATTCGAAGATTATTGGTATAGTTTCATCCTTGATGAACTATATGTGTTCCATTAAGGAATCAGTGCCTGGAATAGTATTACTCTGATTTTCATCTAGTTTTACTTTCCTCCCACTTACCACTGCATATAGGTATTCCTCTTAGGAAAATTGCATGGCGAGCAACAATTAAATTGTTCTCTTGTGAGTTGTATAAGTACTATACTTTGGTTACCCTAGGATAACCTACAATTAGGTACTTATTCGATTTGGGTTCTAGTTTGGTTTCATCCAAACATATGCCCAACATACCCAAATCTTCAGGAATGAGAAAGCCCAGTTTCTTTCTTGTTCATATCTAATATGAAGTCTGTCAAACAGATTTTTATGGAACCTTATTCAAATTAAGTTTTGCAATGTTTAAAGCTTATCCCTTGAAGGAAATTGTAGCTCAGAGCGACTCATGATTAACCTTATCATGTCCAACAAAATTCTGTTTCTCTGTTCGGACACACCGTCAAATTGACATGTTCTGGGAGGAGTCCTCATTGAAAGAATACTATACTCTTTCAAGTATTTGAGAAACTTATTGCTTAAGTATTTTCCATCATGGTCTAACCGTGACGGTTTTAATACTTTAGCCGATCTGTCTGTCTACTTCGTGTCGAAACTCTTTGAATTAATCAAAAGTTTCCGATTCGTGTTTCAAAATAAACACATAACCATAACGCGATGCCACATCCGTAAAGGTTTCGAAATATTCATATCCACCTCTAGCCTAGCTAGATATGGGCCCACTTACGTCACTATGAATGAGGGCTAACAGATCGGTGGCACTTTCACTTTTACCAAGTAAAAGGTGTTATAGGCAATTTGCCTAATAAACTAGATTCGTAGACATCATTTGAATAGAATCAAATCCGTCCTAGTATCCACTCTTCGAAAGAGTGGATATACGAGTCTTGTTAATTGTGTCTCAGACAACAATGCCACATATAAGTCTCAACTGATTAATTCAGTTTGAGTTATTTGTTTGTCATGTCATATGTATGAGATTTATTTATATTCAAAATATAAATATTGTTATTCACATCTAATGTGTTTATCTCAATATCATCTTTATAAATTAAAACACTTTAGTGTTCTAGAATATAAAGGTATACCCGCAACGGGTTAAACCCTGATATAGAGATAATGTATCTAGTCAAACTAGTTACATTAGAACAGTTTCCTAATTTAAGTACATACCCGAAGGGTAGTTCCTAAACTTAGGTTTCTACGGTTAAAACAGCGACTTTCATCTCGTTTTCGATTCGCAGACAGATCTCAACTGAAGTCAGTATCCTGCTAATCAGTAGATTCTGCACACCAGTACATATTTATGTACCACATCTAGTATCTAAAATCCAATTTTAATACTAGTAGTGAACATGTTTATGACAAACATTCTTGAAGTCAGAGCCTTGCCCGTCTTCAATTCCTTCATGTCTGCCTTGTCCATACGGCAGTCACGCTTCCAGTGACCTCGTTTGCCACAGTTTAGGCAGACATCTTGGGATATTTCCTATGTCTTCCCAGAAGATTACAATGACTTTGCCTTTGCCCATTTTCCACACTCCAGAAGCCTTTAGCCAAGCTTTGGCCTTCTAGAATGTCGAAGTAAGATGCGCCTTGCACTTCTTGCCCTATTGCAAACTCTGGTTTTGTCTCCTTGAGTATAGCCATTAACTCTCCAAGATTTTTCTATTGCAATTTGTACTTCTAAGATCTAAGGATAGATCTATGAAGATTCTTCAATTTCAATATCATATTATAATGATCTAATCCTTAGTTCTGAATAAGAAATTAAGGAGTTTTTACGGCAAGCATAACAGATTAAGCACTAAAGTTATCATCACATGAATATTCCAAATATCATCTTCTACTATTTGCTCAACTCCGGGCTTAGGCTCGAGACGTCACTCTTATCAAATAAAGTAAATTCTCGGTCTCCAGGACTATCCTGAGATTTTATTCCCAATTTGAAAATTAAAGTCGTTTAAAATATTTTCACCCAAGATTACGTTTTAACACTAATATTTCAATTATCTTGATTCTAATAGTCCAACTATTTAATCAACGATTTTAGGTACTATTGATTATAATGATTACTATAGTCTAACTATATAATCAATTATAATTTAATTGATTAAATTCAATTATATTGATTACTATAATCCAATTATAAAATCAACTATTAATTGAAATAGTTTGAATACAGTCCAACTGTTTTATTAAAACAACAATTAAATATTAGTCCAACTAATAAATAATTACGTATTGACGAAAAATTGAAATGAGCGCGTATGGCAAGTAACTAAACGAATATTGCAAATTTAATACTTGTCTCCCACTATTTTTCGGCGAGCCTCTAACCCTCTGTGGAGTACTCGGGAAACCTTGTTTCCTAATAGGCTATGATCCCCTTAAATAACACACAATCTTGACTTTGGCCAACAAATTGTATGATAATTAACTAGGTAGATCTCTAAGATCAATTGGATCCCATCCAATTCCTAGATCCAGTAGGTGGACATCCAAGTCCGAAACATATATCTTATATATGCCAATATATCCAATATATTCCCTAACCTTTTTCTTCTGAATCAACTAAGCTTTGGCTTTAGCACAACAAACTTAGTGATCCCAGTTAAGCGGAACCCATTGACTATGGAAAGCTTCGTAATCAATGTCGATGGACAAGAAGTGATCTTGACTTTGGCCAACAAATCACAACTTGGACAAGACACCGATATGGAACAAAGCCTTCATGATTCAAACACATCCGCGACGGACAAAGGTCTTGACTTTGGCCAACAAACCAGTGCCAGTCTTGGATCTTGAGTAAGAATCACTAAATGTAAGGAAAAACGCTTAATATATTTTGAGGGTTTTTCGCGTAATTGGCAACCAATTAATTATCTTTGTTAGGTCTCATCATCATACACCCTTAATCATGCATTCTAAAAGCATAATAAGTCACGTAAGTAAATAAATATAATAATGATATGCGGATGGATATTAAAAACATTGTTCCTAGAACAAATCTCTCCCTTTCCTCTCTCCGCTAGCACAAGTATTACTTCTACCCGATTATATAACACTTCTAAAGAAACCTCATTTACATTGAGGGGAATATGTGAGAAGAGAAATACACAGAGTCAAGAGGTAATAGGCTGGATATGCAGGTCCAATTAATAAATTCTAAATTGATTACAACAATTTCCAAAATTACCCTCACCCATCTAATATCCATCTTATATAATATTCATACATCGCATCCATGTATTCACACAAGCATGTTATCAATCAATCTAATCCAATTAATTAATCTGAAAATTAATGACCATCCAATGTTCAAACAACGATTTGATTTTGCGCGAGTCAAACTCGTTTTGTGAATAAGTACTCAAAGTATGAATTCTTGAATTATATTAAACTACAATATTAAATCCAATTTAATTTGTATTTAATACTAATTCTATATTTAATTCCAAATTAAAAATTTACACTTTATTGATGAACCTTTGCGACTTAGATTCCAAATCTAATCATTACGGGTCTCAAAGCCTGATTAACATACAATGTTAATTTAATTAAAGTCCAATGGGCTTTTAATTAATTTCTTAAGGCATGGACTTTTGGTCAATATGGGTCAAACCCAAATACCAAAGCTCATTTAAGGAATCATCTTTATTTGCCAAGAAACCAATTTAGGCCCATTAGGCCCAATTAAAATTAAAGGTCCATTTAGGTATATTTGGACTTTATAGATATGGTTTTGGGCCCAATTGGATCCAACCAATTAGCCTAAACCAAACTTGGCCCAACCAAGCCCATTAAGCTCAATTACAACTTTACAAGCCCAATTCCAAATTTGGCCCAATTAATTAAATTACCAAAATTCCAAATTTCATAATTTAATTAACCTAAAGTGTATGCCATAATTAATTAACCAAATTAATATTTCCAAAACATCAATTTACACAATTAATTATGCTTATTATCATCAACTTATGTCCAACACAATTGAATCAAAAAATCAATCATTTTCCACGCTACAACCTCACGGCAATTTAGGGTTTTTCATGTCTGATTCCGAATTCAATCCAATTAAATCATAAATCAACATTTCCCAAATGATTTCAACTCATCCAATGATCAAAATCAAAAATCACCATGACTTAGGGCAACACTCAAAGTTTCGGCCAAGCCTCAAATTTGGGGAAAAATTGATCCAATCTATTTTCACAAAATTGATCACAAACAACTCCAAGTCATCCATATACAAGCATGCTCAAACAAGTAATTTAGTCAAAACATGCTCAAATCCAATTTACCCAAATTTTACCGTAAGTATATTTCATGCTCAAAATGGCTCAAGATACCATTATTGGGTTTCTACTATAGTCCCGGGATTAAATCAAGCAATGAAATCATGTGTAAATACAATAAGAAGTATGGCGGAATCATACTTACATTGATCGGATTTGGCGATGCGAGGAACAACAAAAAACTTCAAGCTTTCCTCCAAGGTGGCTCACGACATTTGCTCCATTTTGTGCTCCAAAAATTCGGCCATGGTGATCCTTCAAGCTCCAAGCTTTGTGTGTGATTCCATGCCCACGGGTGGGTTTCCCTATCACCTTCGTAAGACTTCCGCGTCGAAATCCAATTTCGTATAATATATCGAATATATTATTTTATCGATTAATTCCAAATTAATCGTTCTCTCTCTTTAAATAATATTTTATCCCAGATAAAATATCTCCGTAATTAATCCCAGATTAATTTTCTCTCTCTTACAATTAATCCCAGATTAATAAAGTGCGAGTCATACGTCATCGGTGAATCTTCGGGAAGCGACCCATGAGATCCCCGGATATGTTGGCAGTAAATCCAGTCGTCGGACTATCCGAACAAGTACGTACATAGTACTACGTTTTTACCGATTTACAAGACATGGTTGGCTTCTATCAAAGCACCGTGCCTACCCAATTCTCCAGAAATATTCTTACTGGAATATGTGATCTATATCAGGCGTAGTATACGTAGTATTGCATATTACGATCCAGCATCAGATGTCACGTGCTAGGCCTAGGGCTGGAATTGTGTCTGCCCCGTAGGAATCACATATCGGATCTCTAGTAACTAGTCTCTATAATCGGATAAACATGACCTAGTCATAATATCCCGATAGCTGCAGCATAAAAAAACACCAGTTTCGTATCCTATGTGATCATCATCTCCACTATGACTGGAGTGACACTTCCGTCTTGACATCACACCCAATACACTACGATTCTCCATATACCCAGAAGAGGCGTACACATAACCTGTTAAAGCCCTGGACGACCAAAATCAAAGTATATTGATTGTCGCAAGTATTAGCGGTGCAAGTCTCAGGTTAAGACCAAATACACCTACCCTGATTCGGACTTCCATAGACACATAGTCATACTACCAATGAAATTCTGAGGGGTCTATCCAGAGCGAAGCTGTTTCCGTACCATCGGTAAACACAACCTCCTATTACACTTGCATGAGTATCATATACCCAAATATATGAGAACTATGTTGTTATGCTCCCACAACTCGCACAAATGTAATACTAGTCTTTTACGCATTATCGATGTCCAATCTCGATAATACTCCGACTAGGGATATTTAATGATTAAAACTTCGTGGATTGATATTGTCTCATATCATCTCAATCCGGAACTAATCATATGGACCTTCTATCATTTATATATCTTGGTAATCTAATTACAAATGATAAAAGGGCAATTTCCTTTGTCACATAGTTAATTTGTACAACAACACCATGATCTGTACAAATAGTGATGCTATGGGTCATAATTTTCCAACAGATCACGCAGAGATACATAACTTGTACTCTAATATGTTGCAACTATCGGGATAATATGACAAGGTCATGATTATCTGATTAAATAGACTAGTTGCTAGTGATCCAATATATGCTTCGTACGGGGCCGACACAATTCCAGCCCCAAGCCTAGCATGTGACTTTCGATACAGGATCGCAATACGCAATACTTGGTATACTACGCTTGATATAGATTATGTATTCCTTAAAAGAATATTTCTGGAGAATTGGGTAGGCACGGTGCTTTACTAGAAGCCAACCATGTCTTGTAAATCGGTAAGAACGTGGTACCGGGTACGCACATGTTCGGATAGTCCGACGACCGAATTTACTGCCAATATATCCAGGAATATCATGGGTCGCTTCCCGAAGATTCACCGATGATGTTTGACTCGAGCAGAATTAATCTGGGATTAATTATAAGAGATAAAATTAATCTAAGATTAATTACGACAAGAATTTATCTGGGATAAAATTCGATAAGAGAGAGAGAACGATTTATTTGGAATTAATCGATTAAATAATATATTCGATATATTAATTGAAATTAGATTTCAAAGCGGAATTAAAATTGGATTTTAATTCGGGCAAACGAATTAATTTAGAATTAATTCGTAAGCGACTTTAATAATAATTTTGCTAGACATAATTGTTTAATTAAATTAGATTTAATTATGTCGCAACGGAAAATTCATTAATTCGGAATTGAACGAACCCGAGCCCGAAATGTGTTTAGTGGGCCCAATCGAATTTTGAATTTAAAGTGGGGCCCACCAAATCACATCACTAGTTAACTTTATTAACTTTTGGTTGATAGAAGTTGGTGGTTAGTTGGTAGCTTGTATATCACACAAGCTTGATTTGTGAATGACATATACCAAATATTGATTTTGGTAAATGGTATTGATTTTAGAAGTCAAAATTCACAGCACAAAAAATTGTCTCTCTCTCTTTTCCTCAAGCAATTGTCGTGACCTTGCTTTCCTCCCTTAGAAATTTTGTTTCAAAATTTCTTCATTGCTAACACAAAAAAGAAGCCATTCAAGGTGTTAGGGAAACTAATCCCAAGAGTTTGGAACACACTTTGGAAGCTTGAAGCTCAACATTCATACAAAATGATTCAAAAGTTTTGAACTTCCAACATCCTACGAAACCGATCAATGTAAGTTTTTCCGTAACTTCTTTTAGTATTCACACTAATTTCTACTTAGATGATCATTGGCATGTTCTAGGAACCCAACACCACTATCATATTAATTGTCTCCATAACTGTAGGGGTAATTTTATTATAAAACATATAGGCTCTACTATTCTGAGAGTATCCTAGAAAGATGCCTTCATCGCTTTTGGCATCAAATTTTTCTAGGTTCTCCCTAACTCACAGAGTATAGCATGTGCTACCAAAGACCCTAAAAATACTTGACTGCAGGTTTCTTACCCTTCCATAGTTCATATGGATTTTGCTCAGTTCCGAGTATTATAAAGATCTTATTCGAGATGTCTTTTACCGTGTATCATGACACAATCCATTTCTTGAATGACCATATTCTTCCTCTCGACCACTCCATTCTGCTGAGGAGTGATGGGAGCAAAACACTCTTAATTTCTCTTTTTTAAGAAGAACTCTATACTAGAGTTTTGAAACTCACGTCCATGGTCAGTCATTATCATAGCAATGGTTAAGCCATTCTCAGTTATAGTCTTTTGCACAGGACTTGAATGATTTCAGTAACTTCGGTCTTTTTCCTAAGCAGATCTACCCAAGTGTACCTAGAAAAGTCATCAACAACCATTAAAATGTGCTTTTTACGCCCTAAGCTTTTAGCCCTGGATGGTCCCATAAAATCCATATGTAAGAGTTCTATGGGTCTTTTGGTAAGAATGTGAGTGGTACTGTTATGTTTGGCTCTAGTTTGCTTGCCTAGCTGACAAGATCTACAAACATAGTTGTCTAATATACTTAGACATGAGAGACCTGCAATGAGATTCTTTATGTACACCATCAACAAGTTATGATAGTTTATGTGTCTTAACCTTTGATGCTAAAGGTCTATCTCATATATCCTAGCATGATTACAAGTGATGGCATGACCGACTGAAATTCCATAGCAATTGTTGCTCGTCCTAAGACCTACCACTACACAATCACATTAAAAATCATATACACGTCTTCTTCTCAAAGCGAACTTCTAAGCTAGTATCACAGAAGTGACTGACATTCAGAAGATTTACGGTTAACCCTTCAACATACAACACGTCATCAAGAATGGGTAGCCCTGGCAAGGTAATTCTACATTTTCCCATGATATGTGTTTTTCCCCAATCGCCAAAGGTGACATTGCCAGCCATATTCTTTTCGGGGGAAGTAAACATATTTTTATCTTCATACATGTTTCTGGAGCAACCACTATCAAAGTACCACATCTGATTTTCCCTAGTTTTGAGAGCTATATGTGCCATATAACACTCTTCTCTCTTAACCTAAGATTTCCTAGGATGTTTATTTGACCCAGATTTCCTAGTCAGTTAGCTAATTTCTCGCTGATGAGTTTGGTCTGATAGGTTAAGATCGAAACCTACTAAGCTAACTTGCTAAACTCATCCTTAAGGGAGGTGTTCCCAAACCTGCTGTTGTTCTTTCTGAGCTTGAAACACTTAGGTTGAGTGTGTCCTAATTTTCCACCGTAGTGACATGTTGGAACAAACCTACGATGAGAATTAGGAATTTCGGAGAGTGCATTGGGAGGATTAGCCTTGAGTGGAGGCCGCTTCCTGAGATCTTTTGGAGGAATATCCTTATTTAGTTTATCATTAATATTTTTTTATAGGGACAAATATAGTTTTAGAGGTAGATGCACCATTTTCATTAGACTTCATAAAATCTAAGCCTATCTTATCATCAAATGACACACATAAACCTAGCATATGGATAAGCTTTTAGAGCCATATGAAAATGCAAACAACTATGAGCGAGTCAATTCGACTTCCTTTTCGATGATCCTAATTTTTATTTCTAAGCCTTCATTTCTCTCCTTAAGGTATGCAACAACAATCAGGCTTTTCTCAAGCTTGGCTTGAGCCTCATTTTTATCCAGTTTTGTCCATTTAAGTTGTTTAGTGAGTTCAACATTTATCTTTTGAATTTCAAACTATCATTATATAGCTCGGTGTAGGCTATCTGTAGATCATCATCATCCTCATAGTCAATCCGCTCAAAGTACTCTGATTTGACCTTAGACTCATTGGCCATATTAGACTCCTCAAGTGTGTTCACTTCACTCGTGAAGGCCATATGAGTGAAGTTTTTTTCCGACCAGAGTCATCAGAAGCTTCCTCATCTTCTTCTTCATCGTCAGAGAGAGAAACAATCATCTAATGATTGAGGGTTTCTTTCCCCTAGACTTTATGTATGTAGCACATTTAGATCTAATATGTCCAATACCCTAACATTCATGCCATCTAATGATTGTGGGTTTATTTTCCATTTCATCTCTATGCTCTTTTCAATCAGTCCTAAGACGGCTGCTATTCTCCCTAGGTTTCACAATCTTTCTTCTATCAGAGTCACGACCACCTTTATTGGGGTTCGGAAATTTACTAAACTTTTTCATAAACATAGAAATGTCTGCCTCTAAAAGTGAATCCTTATCATCATCAGATGAATCATAAGTTTTCAATTTCACAGTTTTCATTGCTATGTTTTATTATAAACTCAGGAAGTCCGCTCTCATAAACCCGGAGGTTACCTACTAGGTCTTATAATTTCAGGTGATCTAAATCTATGTTATCCTCTATAACAGTGATCTTAAGCAAGAATATCTCAGGTAGGGACCTAAGGATTTTCCTAACAATCTTATCCACATGAATGGTCTCACCTAGAATGAATCTGGAATTAACAATTTCGTTAATCTCAGTGTAAAACTCGTTGAAGATTTCATCCTCATTTATACGACTAATAAAACTCGTTGAAGATTTCATCCTCCTTTATACGACTAACTTCAAATCTTGTGGCAAGCTCTTGAAGTTTAGAGTTCTTAACGGATAATGTGCCCTTATGAAAAGTCTCAAGGATATCCCACGCATCCTTGGTATCCTCACACAAGAAGAATTTCCTATATTTTATGGAGCAGACAACACTGTGTATGGCATTAATAGCTTTATTATTCCTATTGCTTTCTTCAAACTCCTCTTTAGACTAGGTAAGTTTTTCATTGGGAGTAGAAACCTCGTTTAGGGAGAACATGGGTTCTTTCCACCCATACTGAACAGACATCCATACCATCTCATCCGAAAATTTGAAGAATATTTTCATTCGAACCTTCCAATAAGGGTAATTTATCCCATCAAAGAATGGGGGACAATTCAAATATTAGCTTCTATCAATAGTCAAGAATCATGGTTAGGCTATGATACTAATTAAAATAACGTAAATTTCTAACCATATACCCCTATAAGAGGGAATATGTGTAACATGCAGAATATAAAATTCTACTCTATCTAAGACACGTCTAAGTTATATAATATATAGTTAGAATTCAAGCACCTTTAAGTTTAAGCAATCAATAGCAGTAAATAATCAAACACAAAATAAAATACGAAAGTAAATAGATATGAAGCAGATTTTTTTTCGAAGTGGAAAACTTTTTACATCGAAAAACAACTTCAGGTGTTGGTTACCACTCAAATCCACTATATGAGAAAACTTACAGAGATGGTGAAAAATCTTAAGGAACAACTTTGCTAACTCTATTCCCACAATTGTAATAACCTAAAAAACTCTTCGAGCCTGCACCAAGCAACTTTCTTCAGAACCTCTGAAGTCTTAGTGAATCCATTCTGTGAACTCGCAATACCAAAACTTCTATCACCAATCTCCACCTTAGAACTCTGAAGGTTTATGGTATTGACATGGTTTGTGTTTGTAGGGTTGATGATGGTGAAACACAAAAAGATCACTCATAAAGAAGAAGACATAAGATAGATTCTTCAATGATGAGTACTCTCAATAAGGCATAAACTAGAAAGAATATTAAATTTTGATAATATGTTTCCAATACTGGTGAAGAGGCTAAAGTTTTATTTTTATAGGTAAGGTTTCCCAAGCCCAAAAGAACCATCAAAACGTGTCCAAAATAACCAAAACACGCTGGGTCGTTTGAACGCAACTTGAACGTGTGGAAAATGAGCATTGTTTCGCAAGTCGCGTTCGAACCTGATAATGAACGTCACTTGAATGTGAAGCCAATGGAAGGTTTCAATTGAATTCTGAGATAAACACAAGTCAAACGTAAAGACGCTGGAAGGTTTCGTTCGAACCCTGTGATGAATGTGACACGAAAGCGAGGCGTTCGAACAATATGATGAATACACCTCAGACGTGAGCTCTGATATCTTCATCCAATCTCTTTCAAATGTCATCCAATCATCACCAAATCTGCAAGACCATTACAACTCAATTGGACATATTTTGTCACAGAATTTGCCAACCAAAACTAAACCTAACAATTTTTTTCCTTCTCACTGTCTCTCCTAATGCTATTATCTAATGACACGTGATATTCAACTCAATCTTAACTATCTTATTTTATATATCACATGTCATTAAATGATAGAATTAAGAGAGAGAAGAAGAGACAATGAGAGAAAAAGCAGGGAGGAGATCATTATTCATAAAAAATAGGAAAAAAAAATATAAATCTTATAATTTGTAAAAAGTAATTTTATTATGGGCATCAAAAAAGTTAAAGGGTGAGTGGACCATATCTTTCAGAACACACGACAAGATGTTATTGAAGCGGACCGAAAGGATTTCAGAACTAGCCTTAGAAAGCTTTCATAACTATTTGTTGACTCTAGACTTCTCTCAAGGTGATAGTCTTATAGATGGTGATCACTTCAAAATATCTTACTGATTTTAGAATCGGCATAAGTGGAAGGTACTTGCAAAATGTCCTTTGATACTTAAATCAATAGTGGAAAATGAAACATTTAATAAATTTCTTTAGGTGGCTTCAGACAATAAATAGTTTTTTTTTTTTTTTGCGTGCTTCAAAGTTAATATTTCTGCATATTCAATAAAGTATTTTATTTATTTAAGTATCTATGGATTGAATGATCCAAGAATGTAATTTCTCTTTTTATAGTTGGCGTCTTGGTGATATTGCATGTTAATTAAAAGAATTGGTTGGAATGTTGGTCCTTAACGCATAGATGCTTTTCATTACAAGTGTCATGTAGGCTATTTTCATGTTAAGCAAATGGATTGATATTAGATTATATGCAAATTATGGAAATTAATTTGGATTGGAGTGATTTCAGAGCTACTTAGTCTCTTTGATCCTTTATACTATCCATTAATGGAATGTTGACTACATTTGAGTAGGTTCCTGCTAATGTTAGGGGTGGCAAAATGAATCAACGAATCGAATTTGTATCGAATCCTAAACGAATCGAATTATGATAGATTCGTATTCGATTCGTTTATTAAACGAATCGAATACGAATATTCGTTTAGTCGTGATATTATTTAATATCATAATTTACCATAGTTGATTTATATTAATTTTTCATAAATATATACATATAATTAATATATTTATTAAAAATATTTTACCAAATATCGAAAATATTATTTTTTTTCTATGGTAATTAGTCATAATTTCTCGAATATTAATTGAAAAATAACAATAACTACTAAAAGAAAATAATAAAACGAATCATAAACGAATAAACGAATTCATGAGTTTAAATTCGTATTTGATTCGTTTAATAAATGATTCGAATAGAATTGACCCATTTATTAAACGAATCCATTTTTTCAAACCCGTATTTGCTTTAAAGCGAATCGAATCGAACGAATAAACGAATCATGACCCAAATTGCCACCCCTAGCTAATGCAGTAACAAAATATGAGTATTTTTCGTAAAATAATTTTAACCACAAAAATATTTTATCTTTATATTTGGGTTAAAATTATTTTAACTTCAATTATTTTATATAAATTTTGAGGCATTGATTGTTGTCTAATGGTGGACGAATCGGCATCATTAAATATTTGACTTTTAATATATACCATCTGATTGCATGAGATTAATGATTAATGATTCATAATTGTGCCAAAGTTTTAAATAGAATATTTATAGAGGAGTGCACAAGAGCTTTTTGGAACAATATTAATTTTTAGTTTTTTTCTTCCTATCTAGACCCTCTAATTGTGAGAAAGAACAGCTCTACCCCGCATCATAGGAAAAAAAAATCACATTCTTCTTCTTCTTTTCGGGAATGAAGGATTAGGAAAATCATATTAAATATATTTTTCTCCGCACATTCGGGAAAGACATGAACATGTTAAGTTTTTATATGATTTTTGTCATATGAAAATATTATGTGAGTTTACTCGTACATGAGTTTAATATTAATATGATATAAAAATTTACAATCCTAACTCATACTATCAACATAATTCTTAGACTAATTATTTTCCGTTGATGTGAAATATTTTTTAATCCACAGACACTCTTACCTAAATTTAAAAAATATATAAAATATTAGAATAACAAACATTAAAATACTTACACAAATATTTTTTTGCTTTTACTTTTTTGGAATAATATATATATTAATTTTATGCTGTTTGAATTTTTCAGTTGATTATTTATCTCGTGAGTTGTCCGAATAGTCCGATTCAAATTCATTCACACCCATTACTATATTAAATATTTAAATATTCCTTTTATTGCTCACATCACGAGGATGATGTCATTTTTTTTTTTAGTAAAAATAATTTTTTAAAGGAAAATTATCATATATCCACCCGAAATTTAGTTACCATTTGAAAAAACACTCAATTTTTTTTAAAAAATATATTATGTGCACCCAAAGTTATTAAAAAGTGTCATTTACCATCTAAATTTAATAACTTTTGCATAAGTTTTATTATCTATCCACTCGAAACTTAACTGATGTTCGAAAAAACATCCAATATTATGTGGAAAATATTCATTTTAATAACAATGGGTGTAAACTAAATATTTTTTTCGAACATCACCTAAATTTTTTTTATAGATAAATGATAATTTCCCTTTTTTAAAATTTTTATATAAAAACTACATAAATTAATTAGTTTGTTAATAATTTTTTCGATATTAGTAATAACTACGTTGTCTTCGTGTCGTATTTTAATGGTTCTGTTAAGTTTAAATAAATACGAATCTAAATAATAATCGTGTTAAAATCTTTAAGCATAAACACAACATATTTATTAAACGGGTTTAAGACGATATGTTAACATAATTACAGTTTTGTATTTAACATGATTATGAGAGTAATGATACGATTATCCAGTTAACATGATTACATGATTAATAAACGAGTCTTAAATGAGTATTGCCTATCCAGTTTATACATTTCAAAACATGCTATCCTAAACATCATTCAAATCGTGCTTATACTTAATTATCTCTAAAAATGAAACAATTGTAAATTAAGGAGATAAGGGATAGCAAGTTTGTACACATAATTTTTACATAGTTAAGTAACCTTATTTGCATCCACGCCTCAAGCAACCCGCAAAAAGATTCACTATAATACTTGACTTTCTAGATACCGATGAAATCCTCACAATTCTTTTTCAGGCTCAAAGATAGGGGTGGCAATTTGGGTCATGATTCGTTTATTCGTTCGATTCGATTCGCTTTAAAGCGAATACGGGTTTGAAAAAATGGATTCATTTAATAAATGGGTCAATTCGATTCGATTCGTTTATTAAATGAATCGAATACGAATTTAAGTTCATTGATTCGTTTATTCGTTTAAGATTCGTTTTATTATTTTTATTTACTAGTTCTTGTTAATTTTCAATTAAGATTTGAGAAATTATAGTTAATTATCATAAAAAAAAGTAATATTTTCGATATTTGGTGAGGTATTTTAATTAGTAAATATATTAATTACATATTTCTTATGTATATATTTATGAAGAATTAATGTAAATCAAGTGTGGTAAATTATTTTATTAAATAATATCACTGACTAAACGAATAAACGAATATTCGTATTCGATTCGTTTAATAAACGAATCGAATACGAATCCTGATATTAGGATTCGTTTAATAAACGAATCGAATACGAATCCATCACATTTTGATTCGATTCGTTTAGGATTCGATACAAATTCGATTCGTTGATTCGTTTTGCCACCTCTACTCAAAGATAACCCAATTGACTTCTGGGTGCCAATCAAACCTTTTATAATTCTTCTTTAAGGGCTCGAAGATGACCAATAATCGATACTAAAAAAAATGGAGAACAAAACTCCAACTAACAAAAAAAAAATTAATAATCATAATCATAAATGAACATGTTAAGCAAATTAAAGGCTTTGATGTGCTTGATTATGAAATAAACAAGCGTGTACTCAAATCTTGATCAAAGAATGATATATGAATGATTTGAAAAAGTATGATCAAGAGAAAAATGACCCAAAATGATTTAATTTAAAGATGGTATTAAAAACTAGTCGTTATGCATTTTCAACGTATATCAGACATCCTATGTCCTAAGACCGGACGTCATTGCAGTATAACGATTACACAAAGAGAAAAATATATTAAAATAATGTAATATAAATATTATACGATTAATAAGTAAATTGACACGACATAATCATTAATCGTGCCAATTTATCGGTTAATGGTGTCGTAATCCATATTAACACGTCTAAGCATGGTCAAATAATAAAACATAGCAGAAAATGAAAATATCTTCATAAAATGAAAGCCAATAATATGAATGTCTAGTATCCAGCCACGTATACATTTCTTATCTTCAAATCATAGTCCAAAATTTCCAAAGTCACGAGAGTCTGCGCACGTGTTTTTTATCTTCTTTTTATTTTTTTTCACCTAGTTACAATGAACACAAATAATCATCAAAGCTATGTGTCTCACAAATAACCAATCACATTGCGGGTCACCCAAGTATCTCAATCGAATCTTCCAATCTTATATAATTTCTTGTAACCTTCCATTTCCTACATCAAACCCTAATTTTTTTTTTACAAATAATTTTAAAATCTTTATCACCTTCCTAGAAAATCACCTTCCATATCCTTATATAAATCCTAGCTTTAGTTAATTACTCCTATAGTATCATATTAATTATGAATGTTCTTGGTGTTCAAGAAATGAAGCTAAGCAAGAAAATTAACAAAAGATGCAAAAAGGATATCAAAGTTGTGTACATATCAAGTCCTATGAAGGTGAAGACATGTGCATCAAAATTCAGAGCTCTTGTGCAAGAACTCACCGGAAAAAACTCCGATGCCGACGCGGCGGCCCTGAGGTTTTCCCATGTAAATGATGATGCAGATCAAAACTCTCCCACTAAGGTTGTTGATGATCATCAACAATATCATCAAGATCAAGATACTTGTGCAGTCTCATCAACATCAGCAGCAATGGATCCAGACCAACAATTTGATGATGATAATGATTATGATTTATTTATGCCTCAAAGGGAAGGCAGTTTCTTGGGGATGTTTACCTCAAATCTTTTTCATCATGATTTTAATTTTCAACAAGAATATGCAGTTCCAAGCCTTGACTATCTGTAAATTTTTAATGAGCTATAGCTCTTTTTGTCTCTTAATTAAGTTTTCTTACTTAATTTCTTCTCCATACATATACTTATATTTTTTTCCCCAATAAATTTGGTCAGTTGTTATGTAAACACATCTTTATGACTATGTGTATATATTTCCTATAAACTCATCAGAGGGAATAAGCTAGAATAAAGAAAACAAAAATAACCCATCTTTTTTTTTTTTTTCATTTCTGGAACAACATATTGAAGTGAAGCTTGAGATATATGACCAGACCATTAATTCATTGTTCCACATGAATTAATTCGGATTCTAAAATATTATTTTACAAAAATTATTATAATATCTTATAATACTCATAGAAATCAATTAGGAAAAAAAAAAAAAAAAAAAAACCAATTTGGTATGAATAATTTATTAGTCTGAGCGTGAATATTCTTATTTGGACATCTTATTTGAACTACTAGATTTATGTTCTTAATTTCTTGACATGGATATCGGCAAAAATTGATTGAAACCTTAGCATGGGATCATGAACGTTTAATTTGATTCGATTCTATCATAATTATGATTTTCTCCTTTTTATCTATTCCGCTTAAGTCCGGAATTGGTGATTTAGCGGTAACATTTCCAATGATTCCAAAAAAAAAAAATATTTGTCAGGTTACAAGGAAAGCATATCATAAACTTGTAGATTTTATATCATTTTCTATGTGGTATTTTGTTTCTGCTCTTTATACTATAAGAAAACTCGAGATTTGATTCTTCATAATTAGCTTCATCTTTTATTCAACTGACTCATCTTATTTGTCAATTAATTAACAGATTATCATCAAGACACTCTAATAATGTTGAAAAATATAGCATTTCTTTTAATTGGTTACTTCTCTCTAACAAGAAGAAACTTTTACATTTTTATAAGTAAAACAATTAATGCTAAGCAAATGTAATAAAACCATATGTGGATGTACATCAAATCCATGAAATCACATACATCCATATGTAAAGATCTCTAACCATTTATCTCCTACCAACTTCTCATTTCCCCACTTTCTCTGTTATTTCTTCAAATTGAGGACCATTGTCCCCTAATTTAAAATCCATAATTTTATCTCCTTTATGTTTCCATGCCTATAAAGGAATGGGTTTTTATATATACTTGAAAAATATGAAGAAGATTGATATTAACTAGAATATTATGGTTGAAGGAATATGTATCCTTTTGTGTTATTATGTTTGTGTCTCATTGTCCCCAAGGGACATGGCTTGGTGATATAGGGTTCAGGATCTCATCTTGAGGTTGTGGGTTCGAATCCAGGGAGTACGTTTCTTCTAAGA
>SKCR01004795.1:0-26136 GCA_019454045.1 Zanthoxylum bungeanum | reverse complement strand
TTAAACGGAAACCTCTATGGAGGATGTTTACAACATCCTGACGATTTTGTCATATCAAAAACTAGCAAACAAGGTTTGCAGGTTATTCAATCCATGTATGGATTGAAGTAAGCATTGGGTTCTTGGAACTATTGTTTTGATGTAATCATAATGGTGTATGATTTGATTCAAAACAAATATGATTCTTGTGTATATAAGGAGATTAGTGGGAGCACTGACAATGATGTCCTAAACAATGATGATATGTCATTTCTTGGAAATGATATTCCCATATTACAATCGGTGAAGCTTGGCTTTCATGAAAATTCTCCGTAGAATTATTGGGAGAAACAACCTTTATTCTAGAAATAAAGATCTACTGGGATAGATTTAAAGTTGTTAAACACTCTCCGAGAACTCGTACATTGAAAATGTACGTGACTTGGTGTCTCATATGTTTTGAGCATATGGAGTCACAAACAGGTCAATCCAAGTGATAGTCACTGGATTGATATTAAGAACATCCGTTAGTATCTTCGAGAACTAAGGATGATGTCTTATACTATGGAGATGGAAAACTTGAAGTGACTGGGATCACTGTAGCAAGTTTCCTAACCGATAAAATGACTTAAGTCGCTAAAACGGTACTATACAGTTTGAATAACGGAACAGTGAGCTGGAAATCTTCCAAGCAAGATACTGTTACCGAATAAACAACAAATGCGGGTTATTGCTGCGGCTGAGGCAGCAATAGAAGCCATCTGGGTCATTAACAAATCTAATTAGATTAGATATAGTTCTGTTAGCAGCTGAGCTAGGCTACAGCGCAGACTAAAGAATTAATGGTCTCATCAACGATCCAGATATATACTTCGACTATTCATCTGATTCGTTCGGATCATACATCGTGGCGATGTGATGATCGAATAAATGCATCAGACGATAATAATACAAATCCGCTGACGAAAGCTTTTCCTCAGCAGTTTGAGCGAACCGTACATGGTTCGGGTGTAAGACACTCGAGTGACTGGCTATAGGCCAAGTGGGAGATTGTTGGACAATTATGACCCATAGCGTCACTATTTGTACAGATCATGGTGTTGTTGTACAAATTAACTATGTGACAAGAGATTGCACTCTTATCATTTGTGATTAGATCACCTAGATGTATAAATGATAGGAGGTCCTTATGATTAGTTCCTGGATTGAGATGATATGAGACAGTATCAGTCCTCGAAGGATTAATCATTAAATATCCCTAGTCGTAGTATTATCGAGATTGGACATCGATAATGCGGAATAGACTAGTATTACACTTGTGCACGTTATGTGAGATCATAACGGCATAGTTCTCATATATTTGGGTATAGGATACTCATGCAAATGTAATAGGAGGTTGTGTTTTTACCGATGGTACGGAAAACAGCTTCGCTCTGGATAGACCCCTCGGAATTCCATTGGTAGTATGACTATGTGTCTATGGAAGTCCGATATCAGGGTAGGTGTATTTGGTCTTAACCTGAGACTTGCATCGCTAATACTTGCGACAATCGGTATGCTTTCGTTTTGGTCGTCCAGGGCTTTAACAGGTTCTGTGTACGCCTCTGCTGAGTATATCGAGAATCGTAGTGTATTGGGTGTGATGTCAAGACAGAAATATCACTCCAGTCATAGTGGAGATGATGTCACGTAGGATACGGTACTAGTGCTCTTAAGTACTGCAGTCATCAGGATATTATGACTAGGTCATGTATGTCCGATTATAGAGACTAGTTACCAAACATCCGACATGTGCTTCGTACGGGGCAGACACATTCCAGCCCCAGGCCTAGCACGTGACAATCTGATACTGGATCGCAATACGCAATACTACGTATACTACGCCTGACATAGATTATATATTCCAGTAAGAATTTTCTGGAGAATTGGGTAGGCACGGTGCTTTGCTAGAAGCCAACCATGTCTTGTAAATCGGTAAGCACGTGGTACGAGGTACGCACGTATTCGGATAATCCGATGACCGTATTTACTGCCAACATATCCAGGGATCTCTTGGGTCGCTTCCCAAAGATTCACCGATGACAGTTGATTTAAATTAGAATTAATCTGGGATTAATAAGAGAGAGAATTAATCTGGGATTAATTAAGATGGAGAAAATTAATCTGGGATTAATTGAGGTATTATTTAATCTGGGATTAAATGTGTTCGAAAAGAGAGAACGCGATTAATTTGGAATTAATCGGTAAAATAAATTTAATAGTTAAATTTGATTTTTCTATTTAATTTATTTGTATGAGCTAAAATTAATATATCGGATATATTAAAATGAATTGGATTTCATTACGAAATTAAAGTTGGACTTTTATACGAACGAACGAATTAATTTAGAATTAATTCGTAAACGACATTCGTAATATATTTGCGAGGCATCGTTATTTAATTAAATTAGATTTAATTATTTAGCGACGAAAGTTCGTTTAATCGGATTAAACGGAACCGAGCCGCGACAAATATTCGTAGAGACATTTTGAGTTTTGAATTCAAAATTGTGGGGCCCACTTCACACATGTCACACATGTGAAGTGGTGGTTGGAAAGTGGTTGGCATTTAAGCCAAAACCACTTACTTTCCAACTACTTGGTTTAGGTGAAACCAAATTACCCCAACTACATGGTTTTGGTGAAAAGGGTAAAAACCCTTTAACAAAACCCTAGCTCTCTCTCTTCACACACATGTAACACAACACACTTGTAACACATTTTGGAAATGGTAAACCCTAATACACAAGGTGTTTGGGCGTGAACTTGGAGCTCCATGGGCGTGAGCTTCTTGTCTCCCTCTCTTTGATTTTGTGGCAAAATCAAGTTAGCTAGCACTTGGAGAAATCAACTAAGGTGATAGGGAAACTACTTCAAGAGTTGGAATCATCACTTAAAGCTTGGAATCAACAAAGGAAGCATCTTGGATCTTGGATCTTCTTCTCAAAATTTTAAAAGCTCAAATCCATTCAATGTAAGTAATTCCGCAACTTATTTGAATTTGTGAACATGTTTTCATGCTTATTAGATCATTGGCATGTTCTAGGAACACTAACAAGAATGACCTAAGTTCCGAGCACTTATGCCCTCACAATAATGAAGGTCTTGGATATAAGTAGTAAAAACTCATTCATCTCTGTATTGAAAAGACGGACCATCCAATAATGCCCCAACATTACTATAATATTACTTAAATAAAGTCACCTAATCACAAGAGATATAAGACAATCAAGTCATTAATTTAATTAAGTCAAAATTTTAATTTAAAACATGCAATACATATCCAATATGACTTACGTATAATTAAATTAAAATTACTATAGTATAGATTCAAAAAACATGTGTTGTGTGGTTAAGCCTTGTTACTGATACCATTCTATTGAGGCAGTTATGGAACCCGTTGTTGGTGTTTGCAAAGGTCCCAAGATCATTAAACAAGCATGAAACAAGTGCTAATACAAATTAAGGGAGTTGCGGAATACTCACATCGATCGGTTGAGCGACGCGGCAACGAACAAAACTTGAAATTCTGCTCACTGCATGTCACGGCAGTGGCTGTGTGCAGTCCACTGTTTTCGGCCATTGGAGGTTCTTCGTCAAGCTCCTAGCTTCGTCAAATGATTCCCGGCTCATGGGTGGACTTCTCTATCACCTTCGCATGTCTCTCGGAGTGCTAGCTCTCAAGAAATTTGCCACAAATTTCCCACACTTTGCTTCCCTTGCTCACGGTTTTCTTGACAGAAACCAGTGAAGAAAAATGCCTCTAAGGCCGATAGAGAGAGATGAAGAAATGGCTCCAAATTCGTGAGCCTTGGAGAGAGAATGAGTGAAGTGTGTTGTAATGTGTTAAGTGTATCTAATACACTTCTTTTTTATTTCAAAAATCAAAAATAAAACATAAACAAATGATTAAAATAACAATAAATGTCACTCAAGCTTTCAAAAGCTTTCCATAAACTCACATCATGTCACATCACTCAATCAATCAAATGACAAATTGTCACATCACTCAAAGTGACTAATGATTTGACGCTTGATGCGACTAGCGATTTGACGCTTGATTTGACTTGCGTGCCGCACTCGAATTCGAAATGCGAATGCGCTCGCAAACAATCTCGGGCTCGGGTTCGCTAATTTCAAATTAACGAATTTTCTGTTGCGACGTAATTAAATCTAATTTAATTAAATAATCATGCCTAGCATAATTACTATTCACGTCGCTAACGAATTAATTCCAAATTAACTCGTTCGCCCGAATTAAAATCTAATTTTAATTCCGCGTCGAAATCCAATTTCGTTTAATATATCGAAATATATTAATTTATCGATTTAATTCCAAATTAATCGGTCTCTCTCTTTAAATGATATTTTATCCCAGAAAAATATCTCCTCAATTAATCCCAGATTAATTTTCTTTCTCATCTAATTAATCCCAGATTAATTAAAGTGCGAGTCATACATCATAGGTGAATCTTCGGGAAGCGACCCATGAGATCCCCGATATGTTGGCAGTAAATTCGGTCGTCGAACTATCCGAACACGTAAGTACCTAGTATTACGTTTTACCGATTTACAAACAAGGTTGGCTTCTAGCAAAGCGCCATGCCTACCCAATTCTCCAGAAATATCCTTACAGGAATAAATGATCTATATCAGGCGTAGTATACGTAGTATTGTGTATGTCGATCAAGTATCGGATGATCACGTGCTAGGTCTAGGGCTGGAATTTTTGTATGCCCCGTAAGAAGCACATGTCGGATGTCTGGTAACTAGTCTCTATAATCGGATAACTATGACCTAGTCATATTATCCCGATGACTGCAGTACTTAAGAGAACTAGTACCGTATCCTACGTGACCATCATCTCCATATGACTGAAGTGATACTTCCGTCTTGACATCACACCCAACACACTACGATTCTCAATATACCCAGCATAGGCGTACTCAAGAACCTGTTAAAGCTCTGGACGACCAAAACCAAAGTATATTGATTGTCGCAAGTATTAGCGGTGCAAGTCTCAGTTAAGACCAAATACACCTACCCTGATTTCGGATTTCCATAGACACATAGTCATACTACCAATGGATTCCGAGGGGGTCTATCCAGAGCGAAGCTGTTTCCCGTACCTCAGTAAAACACAACCTCCTATTACACTTGCATGAGTATCCTATACCCAAATATATGAGAACTATGCTGTTATGCCCTCACAACGCGCACAATGTAATACTAGTCTTCTACGTATTTATCGATGTCTGATCTCGATAATACTCAGACTAAGGATATTTAATGATTTATCCTTCGTGGATTGATAATGTCTCATATCATTCTCAATCCAGGAACAAACATAGGGACTCTCAAACTCTCATCATTTATACATCTAGGTGATCTAATCACAAATAATGAGAGTGCAATCTCCTTTGTCACATAGTTAATTTGTACAACAACACCATGATCTGTACAAATAGTGACGCTATGGGTTATAATTGTCCAACAATCTCCACTTGGCCTATAGCCAGTCACTCGAGTGTCTGGACACCCGAACTATGTACGTTGGCTCAAACTGCTGAGAAAAATGCTTTCGTCAGCGGATTTGCATGATTATCATTTGATGCGATTTATTCGATCATCACATCGCCATGATGTATGATCCGAACGAATCATATGAATATCGAAGTATGATCTGGATCGTTGATGAGACCATTATTCTTTAGCCTGCGCTGCAGCCTAGCTCAGCTGCTAACAGAATTATATCTAATCTAATTAGATTTGTTATTGACCCAAATGGCTTCTATTACTGCCTCAGCTGCAACAATAATCCGCATTTGTTGTTTATTCGGTAACAATATCTTGCTTAGAAGATTTCCAGCTCACTGTTCCGTTATTCAAACTGTATAGTACCTTTTGCGACTTGTAGTCGTTTTTATCGGTTTAGAAAACTTGCAATAGTGAACCCAGTCACTTCAAGTTCTCCATCTCCATAGTTTAAGACACCCACCCTTAGTTCTCTAAGATACTAACGGATGTTCTTAACATCAATCCAGTGACTATCACTTGGATTGGCCTGTTTGTGAATCCATATGCTCAAAGCGTATGAAACACCAGGTTACGTACAATTTTCAATGTACGATTTCTCGGAGAGTTTTCTCGAAAGCCAAGCTTTCACCCATTTTTATTATGGGAATGTCATTTCCAAGAAATGACATAATATCATTATTCATAGGACATTCACTGTCAGTACGCTCCCACTAACCTTCTTATATACACAAGAATCATTTTCGTTTTGAATTAAATCATAAACCATATGATTACATCAAAACGGTAATTCCAAAAACCTAATGCTTGCTTCAATCCAAACATGGATCGAATAACCTGCAAACCTTGTTTGCTAGTTTTGGTACGACAAAACCGACAGGATGTTGTAAACATCCTCCAAAAGGTTTCCTTTTCAGGAAATCGATTTTCCCGTTAAACTGAAATATTTCATAAATGAAAACATGCAGCATCAGCAAGCATTATCCAAATGGATTTACCGTGGCAACAGGTAAAAGGTTGAATCGTAATCAATAAAATGTTGATAACGATACCTTTCTGCTGAAAGCCTAGCTTTTACATTGGTATGTTGCCATCCATGTATGTCTTCCTTGAAGACTTATAAGTACTAATAGGCACAATGCCTTGTGGTACACAAATAGTGTCCAAACTAAGTTGTTATACATGGAATCCATTTCGGACTCATGACACTTTTTGCCATGATAGGGAGTCGATACCTGGTATCACTTCCTCATACTTAGTCAGTTGGTATTCCTCAAAAGATTAATATCTTTATAAGGTGAGATCAGAAACCCATACCCCAGGTTGTTTTCTGACTCTCTCCGACTTACGCGTTCTTGTGTATTCAAAGATTAATGGTACAGTTTCATCCTTGATGAACTGTTTGTGTTCCATGAAGGACTTGGTGCCTAGAATAGTATTACTCTGATTTTCATCGAGTTTTACTATTCCTCCCACTTACCACTGCATATAGGTATTCATCTTAGGAAAACCGCATGGTGAGCAACAATTAAATTGTTCCCTTGTGAGTTGTATAAGTACTTATACTTTGGTATCCCTAGGATAACCTACAATTGACACTTATCCGATTTGGGTTTTAGTTTGGTATCATCCAAACATATGCCTAGCATTTCCAAATTTTCAGGAATGAGAAAACCCAGTTTCTTTCCTGTTCATATCTAATATGAAATCTGTCAAATAGATTATTATAGAACCTTATTCAAAATAAGTTCTGCACTATTTATACTTATCCGTAGAAGGAAATGGTAGATCAGAGCGACTCATGATTAACCTTATCATGTCCAACAAAATTCGGTTACTCTGTTCGGACACACTGTCAGGATTGACGTGTTCCGGGAGGAGTCCTCTTTGAAAGAATACTATACTCTCTCAAGCATATTAGAAACTTATTGCTTAAGTATTTTCCGTTACGATCTTACCGTGTCAGTTTAATACTTTAGCCGATCTGTTTGTCTATTTCGTGTCGAAACTTTTAAAAGTTTCCAATTTTTGTTTCAAAAGAAATACATAACCATAACGCGATCCACATCCGTAAGGTCACGAAATATTCATATCCACATCTAACCTAGCTAGACATGGGCCCACTTGCTTCACTATAAACTAGGGCTAACAGATTGGTGGCATTTGCACTTTTATCGAGTAAATAGTGTTATGGGCACTTTGTCCAATAAACTAGATTCGTAGACTTTATTTGAATAGAATCAAATCAGTTCTAGTACCCACTCTTCGAAAGTGTGGATATACGATTCTTGTTTAAGTTGTGTCCCAGACAACAATGCCACAACCAAGTTTTCTTGATCAAATCAGTTTGAGCTATTTGTTTGTCATGTAATACATTTGAGATTTATTTATATTCAAAATATAAATGTTGTTATTCACATCTAATGTGTTTATCTCAATATCATCTTTATATAATGAAACACTTTAGTGTTCTAGAATATAAAGGTTCACCCGCAGTGGGTTAAACACTGATATAGAGATAATGTATCTAGTCAAACTAGTTACATTATAACAGTTTCCAAATTTAGGTACAAACCCGAGGGTAGTTCCTAAAATAGGTATCTACGGTTAAAACAGTGATTTTCGTCCCGTTTCCAATTCGCAGATAAATCTCGATAGAAGTCAGTATCATGCTCAAAGCAAATTCTGAACACCAGTATATATTTATGTACCACACTAAGTATTTAAAATCCAATTTCAATACTAGTAATGAACATAATTATGACAAACATATTTGAAGTCAGAGCCTTGCCCAGTCTTCAATTCCTTCATGTCTGATTTGTCCAACAGCAGTCACGCTTCCGCGATCCCGTTTGCCACATTCAGGCAGATATTTTGGAATATGTCATTTATTTTCCCAGAAGATTATAATGATTTTGCCTTTGCCCTTTTCATATTCCAGAAGCCTTTGGCCAAGCCTCGGGTTTCTTGAATATCGAAGTAAGGAGCGCCTTGCGCTACTTGCCATATTGCAAACTTTGACTTTGTCTCCTTGAGAATAGTCATTAACTCTCCAAGAGTTATTATTGCAATTTTAGTACTTCTAGGATCTAAAGATAGATTCTTTGAAGATCCTTCAATTTCATTATCATACTTTAAGGATCTAACCCTTAGTTCTGACAAAGAAATTAAGGAGTCTACTGCGACAAGCTTAATGGATTAAGCACTAAATTTATCATCACATAAATCTTCCAAAGATTATGCTCTACTATTTGCTTAACTCGGGCTTAGGCATAATATGTTATTTTATCAAATAAAGTAACTTATTAGTTTCCAGGACTATCCTGAAATTTATTCCCAATTTGAAAATTAAACCATTTAAATACAATTTTCCTAGGATTATGTTTTAAATGTCAATCTTTCAATTTTATTATGTTTTAAATGTCAATCTTTCAATTTATCTTGATTTTAATAGTCCAACTATTTAATCAACGATTAGGTACTATTTATATAATGATTACTATAGTCCAACTATTTAATCAATTATAATTGAATTGTTTGAATACAGTCCAACTGTTAATTAAAACAACGTTTATATATTAGTCCAACTAACATTTAATTGATTTGACGAATGATATTTGTTTGAGCGCGTATGGCAAGTAATTAAACGAATATTGCAAATTCAATTCTTGCCTCCCACTATTTTTCGGCGAGCCTCTAACCCTCTGTCGAGTACTTGGGAAACCGTGTTTCCTAGTGGGCTAGGATCCCGTTAAATATCACACAATCTTGACTTTGGCCAACAAATTGTATGATAATTAACTAGGTAGATCTCTAAGATCAATTGGATCCAATCCAATTCCTAGATCCAGTAGGGGGACATCCAAGTCCGAAACATATATCTTATATATGCCAATATATCCAATATATTACCTAACATTTTTCCTTTGAATCAACTAAGTCTTGGCTTTGGCACAACAAAATTTAGTGATCCCTGTCAAGCGCGACCCATTGACCATGGAAAGCTTCGTAATCAATGTCGATGGACAATAAGTGGTCTTGACTTTGGCCAAAAAACCACAACTTGGACAAGACACTAATATGTAACAAAGCCTTCGTGATTCAAACACATCCTCGACGGACAAAGGCCTTGACTTTGGCCAACAAGCCAATGCCAGTCTCGGATCTTGAGTAAGAATCACTCAATGGAAGGAAAACCGCTTAATATTTTTGAGGGTTTTTCGAGTGCAAATTGGCAACCAATTTATTATCTTTGTTAAGGTCTCATCATCATACACCCTTAAACATGCATTCTAAACACATAATAAAGCGCGTATAAATGAAGTAATAATGATATGCGGATGGATACTTTACACATTGATCCTAGATCAAATCTCTCACTTTCTCTCTCCGCTAGCACATGTATTTACTTCTACCCGTTACACTACACTTCTAAAGAAACCTCATTTACATTAAGGGGAATAGGTGAGAAGAGAATACAAAGAATAAGGAGGTAAAAGGCCAGACACGCAGGTCCAATTAATAAATCAAATTTATTACAACAATTTCTAAAATTGTCCCACCCATCTAATATCCATCCGATATACATTATTCATGCATCGCAACCATGTATTCACACAAGCATGTTATCAATCAATCTAATCAAATTAATTAATCTGATAATTAGTGACCATCCAATGTTCAAATAATGATTTGATTTTGCGCGAGTCAAACTCGTTTTGCGAATAAGTACTCAAAGTATGAATTCTCGAATTAAATTAAACTACACAATTAAATCCAATTCAATTTGTATTTAATTCTAATTCACTATTTAATTCCAAATTAAATATTACACTTTATTAATAAACCTTTTACGACTTAAATTCCAAATTTAATCGTTACGGGTCTCAAAGCCCAATTAACGTCCAACGTCAATTTAATTAAAGTCCAATGGGCTTTTAATTAATTTCTTAAGGCGTGGACTTTTGGTCAACTCGGGTCGAACCCAATAACCAAAGTCCAATCCGGGAGTTACCCCATAAGCCTAGAAATCAATTTAGGCCCATTAGGCCCAATTAAACTTTAAAGGTCCATTAGTCGCATTTGGGCTTTATGGATGCGGTTTTGGGCCCAATTGGATCCAACCAATTTTGCCTAAACCCAACTTAGTACAACCAAGCCCAATAAGCCCATTTACAACATTGAAAGCTCAAATCCAATTTTAAGCCCAAATAATTTAATTCAAAAAATTCCAAATTTCTCAATTAAATTACATAAAGTGTATAACACAATTAATTACCCAATTAACATTTCCAAAACACCAATTAGCCTAATTAATCATGCTCAATTACATCAATTAGTGTCCAACACATTTTGATCAAAAAATCAAACCCAATTACATGATATATCATTCTCGGCAATTTGGGCAATTTGTGTCCGATTCGGTTTCAATCCAATTAAATCCACAATCGACATTAATCAACATTCCCGAATGATTTCCAACTCATCCAATGAATCAAAAAACAAAAAATCACCAAGAATTTAGGGCATAGTGACATTCGGCCAACACCAAAATTTTGGGCAAATTTGTTCCAAACAATTTTTCTTCAAATTGATCCAATCAATCATCAATTAAAACACATTTAAACATATTCATTCATCCAATTTCATAAATCATGCTCAAACACATTTTTACCCAAATTTTAAGCCCTAAAATTTTCATGCTCAACCTTGCTCTGATACCATTGTTGGTGTTTGCTAGGGTCCCAAGATCATTAAACAAGCATGAAACAAGTGTGAATACCAATCAAGGGAGTTACGGAATACTCACATCGATCGGTTGAGCGACGCGGCAACGAACAAAACTTGAAATTCTGCTCACTGCATGTCATGGCAGTGGCTGTGTGCAGTCCACTGTTTTCGGCCATTGGAGGTTGTTCGTCAAGCTCGAAGCTTCGTCAAACGATTCCCGGCTCATGGGTGGACTTCCATATCACCTTCGCATGTCTCTCGGAGTGCTAGCTCTCAAGAATTTGCCATAAATTTCCCACACTTTGCTTCACTTGCTCACGATTTTCTTGACAGAGACCAGTGAAGAAAAATGCCTCTAAGGCCAAGAGAGAGAGATGAAGAAATGGCTCCAAATTCGTGAGCCTTGGAGAGAGAATGAGTGAAGTGTGTTGTAATGTGTTAAGTGTATCTAATACATTTCCTTTTGATTTCAAAAATAAAAAATAAAACACATACAAATTATTAAAATAACAATAAATGTCACTCAAGCTTTCAAAAGCTTTCCATCAACTCACATCATGTCACATCACTCAATCAATCAAATGACAAATTGTCACATCACTCAAAGTGACTAATGATTTGACGCTTGATGCGACTAGCGATTTGACGCTTGATTTGACTTGCGTGCCGTACTCGAATTCGAAATGCGAATACGCTCGCAAACAATCTCGGGCTCGGGTTCGCTAATTCCAAATTAATGAATTTTCCGTTGCGACGTAGTTAAATCTAATTTAATTAAATAATCATGCCTAGCATAACTACTATTCACGTCGCTAACGAATTAATTCTAAATTAACTCGTTCGCCCGAATTAAAATCTAATTTTAATTCCGCGTCGAAATCCAATTTCGTTTAATATATCGAATATATTAATTTATCGATTAATTCCAAACTAATCGTTCTCTCTCTTTAAATGATATTTTATCCCAGATAAAATATCTCCTCAATTAATCCCAGATTAATTTTCTCTCTCATCTAATTAATCCAAGATTAATTAAAGTGCGAGTCATACGTCATAGGTGAATCTTCGGGAAGCGACCCATGAGATCCCCAGATATGTTGGCAGTAAATTCGGTCGTCGGACTATCCGAACACGTAAGTACCTAGTATTACGTTTTACCGATTTACAAGACAAGGTTGGCTTCTAGCAAAGCGCCATGCCTACCCAATTCTCCAGAAATATCCTTACAGGAATAAAGGATCTATATCAGGCGTAGTATACGTAGTATTGTGTATGTCGATCCAGTATCGGATGATCACGTGCTAGTCCTGGGGCTGAAATTGTGTCTGCCCCGTACGAAGCACATGTCGGATGTCTGGTAACTAGTCTCTATAATCGGATAACTATGACCTAGTCATATTATCCAGATGATTGCAGTACTTAAGAGAACTAGTACCGTATCCTACGTGACCATCATCTCCATATGACTGAAGTGATACTTCCGTCTTGACATCACACCCAACACACTACGATTCTCAATATACCCAACATAGGCGTACACAGAACCTGTTAAAGCCCTGGACGACCGCAACCAAAGTATATTGATTTTCGCAAGTATTAGCGGTGCAAGTCTCAGGTTAAGACTAAATAAAACTACCCTGATTTCAGATTTCCATAGACACATAGTCATACTACCAATGGAATTCCGAGGGGGTCTATCCAGAGCGATACTGTTTCCCGTACCATCGGTAAAACACAACCTCCTATTACACTTGCATGAGTATCCTATACCCAAATATATGAGAACTATGTCGTTATGCCCTCACAACGCGCACAAGTTTAATACTAGTCTTTTTCGTATTAATCGATGTCCAATCTCGATAATACTCTGACTAGGGATATTTAATGATTTATCCTTCGTGGATTGATACTGTCTCATATCATTCTCAATCCAAGAACAAATCATAGGGACCTCTCATCATTTATACATCTAGGTGATCTAATCACAAATGATGAGAGTACAATCTCCTTTGTCACATAGTTAATTTGTACAACAACACCATGATCTGTACAAATAGTGACGCTATGGGTCATAATTGTCCAACACCCTTAGGGTCGGATCTGTACCCCGTGCAGCGGAAATAGGTCTAGCCCATGGATATCAAGCATGGGTGTAATTTTAAATAATTTGATGAAATAATATATTTCATTACCAGTGTATAGGAAAAAATCGGGGCTGAATTGCAGTCCGGAAGCTCAAGAACGAGTGAAAATAAAATTCGGTGCGCTCGTGCTACAGTGCACGCGAGCACTGTGCGAGCACTGAGCACCAAAATTTAGTTTTTTTTTTTAATTTCATTATTACTCAGCCCTTCAGCTCTCTGGAAATAGAGAGCTGATGGCAATAAGGTTTTTAACCCTAATTGTTTATAACCTTCCCTAAACACTTCAGAAACACCCAAAATTAATTTTTAACATCAAAACTAACATCAACACATGTTACAGAATAAAATTCAAGTTTACAAAATATCAAATATTTTTATAAAAATATAAATTTATTCTAAATATGCACTTGCGTAAATTTTTAATCCAATACATATACCAAATTAGAATCCCAATAAGAAATATCTCGTGAACAATTCTAGGTCACCCAAAGATGGTCAAATTACTCTAGAATGGTAGCCATAGCTCTAAACTTTAATCTAGAGTTCCAAACACTAATTTTATGTTTATGTCTAACATAAATATTTTGACCTAATAACAAGCATATTGTGTTTATACTTTCAAAGCATCCTAACACAATTTATTAGCTTTATTTCAACATTAAGTTATGTGATCATACATTCAATACATAAAAGAACATAACTTAAGAGAAGTTCAAACTTACCTAGCTAGCTTGATGTAAAGATATAATCTTATTCTCTTTGTTGAAATGGTAGGATGACCTCCAAGGTTTGCAAGTTTCACTCTAAGATCCAATCTTGATTACAATGTTAGCAAGCTTCAATCCAAGATCCAATCTTGATTTCTCGTAGATGAAATGTTGTAGAGACCTCGCAAGTTTCTCTAAACACTTCTCTAACTTAGGTTAATTTCTCTAAGAATTTGTTTGTACTTAGCTTTCTCAAGCTTTTGCTTTGCTTAATTAAAACTTTCCTAAATCTTGCTATTTATAGCAAAACTTATGTAATTTTTAATTAATAAAAGTTGTAATCAACTTTTATGTGGGCTTAATCTAATTTGTCCAAATATGTATAATTAGGTGTGACTAATCTCCATTGTCTCTCACTTTGATTTAATCCAATTAAATCAAGTCAATGATTAGGAAATGGATTAGTTAAATGTTTGTCACTTTGATTTAATCTAATTAAATAAAGCCAAAACCACTTATTATTACTTATTTACAATTACCATAATATCCTCAAATGGTAGAGATAATTATGATTTTACAATTAAGCCATCGTGTAATTATTGAATTAATCCTATTAATCCAATTAGGTCAAAGTAAATAATCAATTTTATCCAATAACACTTGATTATCTCAGTTGATAATTATAATATCGAATATTATCTTTTATCAAAATTAACCGGCTACCCAAGTGCTCAAATAGTACACTTCACATTGGGACTCTCTAAGTTCTGTCACGTTCGTTATATAAGCCTAGCTAATTTCGGCCACCTCTGAATTCGCGAAGAACACGAACGACCTTTCTGAGCTATACAAGTAGAGGACATCACATATGTTTAACAATCCCTCCATAATAGGCTATCCGAGCTGTGCTTAGGAAACATAGAATACACCGTCAAGTTTCCGAGGCGCACATCTCATGTCGACATGTCCACGATTCTTCATAACTGATGTGATCCACCCTAGATGATCGACTTTGGCCAAACCTTTAAGAATCATGACTTAAATCACATGGATATTGAAACCCCTTATAGTACACATACGGGCCTACAGATCCTATCTTGTTTCGCACTTGATTACTGAGTGCATCGGTACACACCCAACAAACATCTAGAGGTCATACCATGAAAGGTTTCTAACATACATGACATAAAAATGTGGAGAATCTCACACAAAATCAATGTTATCCTATAGTTAAAGGATTACATATGCTACTCGACTCGAGGAGATAACTATTGACGGTGGTGTGTACTTTCAACTATTAGGAATCACCTGTGAGTCATTCAGTATTCACTTCAACGAATACTCGCATGTCTATGAGAGTTTCCAAAACTCATGGTACATCGGGGTAAATCATTGGAACTATAATTCCAATATACGACATGTGCTAGTCTTCTAGGTTATAGGAATTCGACTGTATTCCAAAACCAACGATTAGAAATATATATACTTTAATAATAATTTACAATAATAATACTTATCCCAATGTCGGACCACCTAGTGTCCAGTATTACTACCAGACTATTCTAAGGTCGATGTCATTGTTAGCATATCTATACATCAATATAATACGTAAAATGACAATATCATTTTAAAGTATGAAATGAAAACGTAGTTATTTTATTAATAAATAATAAAATATACAATTCGGATTGACAAACCAAGCACCAATCCAACAACTTCTTGTATTGTTCCCTATAAACGACGCTAACTGTTGACGGCTGTTTTTCATTCCAGTTGTAATTCGGGAAAACCACCCCTCGAACAATCATCTCTCAACAATGAATTTGTTTGGTTTGAGGACCAAATACAAACTTAGTAAAAGATGGAAAAAACACACAGACAAAACAGAAGGTTTAACGTGGTTCGGCGGAATGGATCCAACCTACGTCCATAGGCACAAGGGAAAATAAATTTTTTATTACTGGTTCAGGTATGACCGACCTCCTTCTCTCTCAAGCTCCTCTGACCTATCTCTTACAAGCTCACTCTTACACTTAAGATTTTTGCTCTCTATCAAAAGTGAAAAGATCAATTAGCAAACCTCTTTTTTTTAATATCTTTTTCAATAATCATCCTCAAAACCTCGCCTCTCTCCCTTATATAGTGCATTTGAATTCCCTGGTCTACCGCTTATGACATAAGCTCGTGTCGCTTGTCACTTCATTTTTCTGTCTCTGCACCGACCTATGGCGGCCCTGCTCTGCCACTTTTATGTCACTGCATCGGCCTATGGCGGCTGGCAGGAGCTATATTCGATGAGAACCGTTGCTTTTCTCATACAATAGCTCGGGATACTGGAAACCATTCCCCGATCCCCAGGCTGGTGTGATGAGGCGAATGACCACCTCGGGTCCAAGTGCTTTGTTGAATCTGATATCTTCTCATCAGGTCGGGTATTAATCAAATAAAGTTGCACTAAAATCAAAACAAAAATTGTGTTAAATAAATATAAAAAAAAATAGTAACTAGAATCCATAATACATAGCATTTTAACAATTTTAAAACCCAAAATTAATAATATAAATCGGGATGGCAAAATGAATTGACGAATCGAATTTATATCGAATTCTAAACGAATCGAATCAAAATGTGATGGATTTTTCGTTTAGTAAACGAATCAAATACAAATATTTATTTAGTTATGATATTATTCAATGACATAAATTGTCATAATTTATTTACATTAATTCCTCATAAATATAAACATATGAAATACGTAATTAATATATTTACTAAAAATGAATCATCAAATATCGACATTATTATTATTATTTTTATAATAATTAACCATAACTTCTTGAATTTTAATTGAAAAATAACAATAACTAGTAAAATAAAATAAAATAATAAAACTAATCGTAAACGAATAAACGAATTAATAAGATTAAATTTGTATTCCATTAGTTTAATAAACGAATCGAATCAAATTGACAAATTTATTAAATGAATCCATTTTTTAAAACTCATATTCGCGTTAAAGCGAATTAAATCGAACCAATAAATAAATCATAATCCAAATTATCATCATTACATATAAACACAAACACAAATACGAGGAAAAAAAAGATTGAAACACATTTTTACCAAAAACAAAAACAAAAAAAAAAAACAAAAAAACAAAAACAAAACATGGCCTGGCCTTGCGAGAGCTAACGAGAAAGAAAAGTGAGAAGAACAATACAAACTAATAGCAGCGATCGAGCGAGCTTAACACAACAATAATTAAAGCAAAAGGTTCAATACACAAATTCAAAGTTAACCAATTATTATTATTTTTTTAAATGCAGTAAAAATTTAGAAAAATAAATTATTTAAGAGCAAAAAAGAGCCAAAAATCGAAGCCGCGAAGAACCGGACCGAAGTTTCAGTGAAGTTAGGATTTCTGTGCAATTCGTATAATTCGTTAAGGTAACGTTTCAATCAATTTAGAAACATTTAATTTATACTCTTAGGCTTAATTTTTACTCTTCATTGTACTTACTGTTGATGCAATTGGAAATTTTTTTTTTCAATTCGTGCTCTGTTTTGAACACAATTAATAAACTCACTGATCTCTTTTGTTTTAAGTTTAAATTTCAAATTTTGAAATTTGGAGCTTGTTAATTGGGTGAAAATAATAAAGTTTTTAATTTAATTTGTTGCAGTGAAATACTTTTTGCCGTTCGTGCAATTGGTGAGAGGCAGGGTGATTTGAATCTAGGGTTTTTATTTATTTTTTTATTTGAAAGAGTATGGCGTTTTTTGAATAAGTTGTGGAGTGAGTTTGATCTTTTAGGGTTTTTGGGTTATTGTGAAAAATGAGATTTGGGTTTGCACTATATGGTTTGTGTGAGGGTGAATTTAGGGTTGTTTGGAAACCAAAAACTTTAATTTTAGTTTGGAATTGAGGTTTTTGTTTAAATTAGTATTGTTTTTATTTGGTGGATTGTGTTTTGAGTTTGAATAGATATATGCAGAGTTTGAGAGTTTGAATTGAATTGGAGGGTGAGAAGGTGGGTCAATTCGGGATTGGTTGAATGTGGGAATAACAGCGATTCGGTTTTTTTTTTTCCCGGGTGGATTTGGGGTTCTGTTGATGGTGCATGAATCTTTTTGTTGAGAAATGCAACCTCAGCAGGGTTCTAGAATTGATTTGGCTGAATTGAAAACTCAGATTGTGAAAAAGATTGGGGCCGAGAGGTCGAAAAAGTACTTTTATAGCTTGAATAGGTTTCTGAGTCAGAAGCTAACTAAGAGTCGGTTTGATCAATCATGTCTTCATCTTCTTGGGAGGGAGAATCTCCCGCTACACAACCATTTGATTCATTCAATCTTGAAGAATGCATGTCAGTCCAAGACCCCACCACTAGTTCGGGAAACATTGCTTGCTAAATCTGTTACGCAAGGAGTAAAATGTTCTCCTAGTAGAGAAGATAGCCACGAGCAAAGTGGGCCCCTTACTCCAAATCAAATTCAAAATGTTCCGCCTAGTTGGTCAAATGGGGTTTTGCCAGTTTCCCCACGAAAGGTTAGATCTGGGATTCGTGAGCGGAAGATCAGGGATAGGCTGCCTAGTCTGCTGGGGCCAAACGGAAAGGTAGAAGATAGTGTTAGTGGGCTTCACATGGAAAATGGTGATTTGATTCCTTGTGAGTACCAGAGACCAGTTCACAATCTTCATGCAGTGGCACAGCAACCTGAGAATGAAAAGGAAGGATCAGTTCGATCCTCTGAAAAACTAAGAATAACTAACAGAGATCAGACTGGAGGTATTGCGTTTGACGATGGTGCAGAATTAGAGAAGGCCAACCACTTAAATTTCTCTAGGAGTCCTCTAATTGCACCCCTTGGGATTCCGTTTTGCTCAGCCAGTGTTGGTGGATCCCGCAAACCTATTTCAACAGCAAATGCTTGT
The DNA here is from genome assembly GCA_019454045.1 of Zanthoxylum bungeanum. Classification (NCBI taxonomy): domain Eukaryota; kingdom Viridiplantae; phylum Streptophyta; class Magnoliopsida; order Sapindales; family Rutaceae; genus Zanthoxylum; species Zanthoxylum bungeanum. Next base: position 7,069 of record SKCR01004795.1, on the reverse strand, counting down.
GATTTTGTCAGCTGTTATGAGAGTTTTGGATTGTCTGATTCGGAGACACTACAGAAACACATGGAGCAGATTGCAGCAGCGCAGGGCCTTGGATGTGTTTCACTGGAATGTGCTAATACACTGAATACAATGTTGGGTGTGTATTTGAAGAGGTTGATCAAGTCATGCGTGGGATTGGTTGGAGCAAGGTCTACACACGAGTCAAGAAAGCTCCCTATCAATAAGCAACAGATACCAGGCAGAATTATAAATGGCATGTGGCCTAGTAACCACTTACACATGCCGAGTACCAATGGACTTGTAGAAGGTATGCCGGACCAGCGACAGAGATTCTCAATATCTTTATGTGATTTTAAGGTTGCCATGGAGCTTAATCCACAACAACTTGGTGAAGATTGGCCATTGCTGCTGGAGAAAATTAACCTGCAATCGTTCGAGGAATGAAAAATGCATACAGATTTTTCCTAGCCCATAGCTATTTTTGCGTCGGTCTGTTCTGGTTCAAAGAGCTTGGTGGTGTTGTTGGAAATCATTGAAGAACCAAATTCATTCCTATGGCCCATGAGCCAAATGACTGTCATTCAGATGATGCTCTTGCCTGCAAGATAAAATTATGGGGTGAGCATCATTGAGCATCAAGATGTCTGTGTTCGCATGTTTCAGATCCTGGAAGCATCTGGATATCATTTAAAAGCAACCAAGCAGGGTTCTTCAGAAAATGGAATTTCGTGCTTGGTTGCTCTGTTGTACGATTACACTGATGTTGGCTGTCTCCTGCCATTGCTGGAGATCTCAATTTTTTCTTGTAAATTACAGCCTGAGGAATCTAGAAAGTTTTGCAGGCATACTGTGTTGTAGCTTGGTGAATGGTAAAATCACTTGTGAAAGAGCTGCATTGTTGCTCTGTATGTAATTTTAGAATCTTGATCTGATTGAACTCCAATATTAAATAACAAGTTGACATCCAATTTATAGTCCTTGTTCCTAATTTGAATGCTTCAGTTTATGACATTCCCATTGAATTCCCATGGAGATGTATGATTTGCTTGCTGTAATTTAATGTGAGGCAGAAAGGCTTTTTTTTTTTGGCATTTATATTTTTACTTTGAAAGCTAATGTTCGTTTGGATGCTATTAACTGTTTATTTTGTGTTTCATTTACTTCCCAAGAGGATATATATTGATCTTAACATCTTGGAGTCCTGAATTGTCTGGATTTACATGAAAGTGTCAAGTTTGGTTCAATGCATTTAAAAAGATGAGCCTGGAGACCCTGAAGAAGTTTTTCATAAATCAAGAAGAAAACAAAGACAAAATATTCATAATGTATTTGAATGTTGGGGAGTGAAAAGACGGAAGAAAATTCAAAATGAAAACATTGATAAAAGTCAGTCTTTACTGAAATTCAGACCTTTTAACTGATTTACTTAGAGAACGGTAGTGGAAGGCTCATGCTTAATTATTCATCTCCTTAGCTGTTGAAGGTGTCTTTATTTTGATGCATACATCTACTTGGTTACCTGAATTGAACAATTATGCTCTATCATAACAATGCTTTGGTCCTTTGCATAATTGTCAAAGATGCGCCTCGGGATTATGCTCAAACCACTACGCCTTATGAAAGGTCAAGCCAGACGATCTTCATCAATGACTAGGCGCGAGCCTTTGAGATGCATCTATGTGCACCTCATAAAAAATGTTACAACAACCCTACCTGAATTGACCCACCCAACTCAAAATCAAGTTAAAAAATATTTCTTTAATAAATTAAGTTAGATTTTGGGATAGGTCTTAATTTCAACAAACATATTTGTTGGGTCTATGTGTTGGCCAATTGAGTTTTAATGAGTTTTGAAGATTTTGGAGCAATTGGAAAACTTTTGGAAGTTGTTATATGAAGCTTTCAAGTCACTTGGGTGTCAGATTCGAACGTACATGTGTGTCAGGTTCGAATGTCCCATTCCAGTGAGTAAGCATGCTTGTCACGTTGGACCATACGTTCAAATGTGATTCACAAATCAACGACGTGCCTATTTTTGTTGGGGCCTTCGAACGCCAACGCGATATTGTTGGGGTTTTTTGGGCGAAGGGCGCGGCGAAAGTTCTGTTCGAGCGAAATCGTAATTTTAAAACTTTTTAAATTACCGAATAAATTATTCAATATCTAATATGAATAATTCATTCATATTTCACCTAAACACATTTATTCGATATCAAATAACGACAAAAATATATATTAAACGTCGCGAACTTTTACGAAAACGGTTTTCCGCAAAATGGCATAAAACACGTTTTTGACCGAACCGACTACCCAATACACATGACGGCTTCCCAGGTCATCCCCAATAGTTTTAGGGCAGTTCATGGGCTGCCCGAACAGTGACAAATTCACTGTTTTGGCAACCGTCACCCGGTTGGCTCAAAAGTCACCCAGTAACAACGTTTTTCGCCTTTTTCGCTTATTTCAACTCCGAAATAATTTTCGACAATCGTTCCAACAACCAAAATATATCCAATACATTTATTTGACATTATTTTCATCACCATATGAGCAGTATTTCCAGATCTGATCCAGAAGATAAAATTATCAATTTTTCATGCTTTAAATCCAATTTTTAAAGATTAATCCAATTAATCAAAACATCAAAAAAAGTCACCACACATGAACCACCCAAGAATAATTCTAGGCATTATAAGAGTGGTCATAACACTCTAGAATGGAAACATATAATCAAATGATCAAATTGGATACATATTACAATAATAGCAACCAAAATACTTCACACATGCATCATCACTTCCATATTCATCCACCAAAACCAAAAGCCCCAAATTTAACAAACAAAGGAACCCTAGAACTATTCTAACAATTCAAGAAAACAAGAAACTAATTTCCAAGCTTAGGTTTGTAGAAGATTACCTTAATCTCTTGATTTCCTAAGCTTTTTCTTAAAGCTACAACTTAAGCCTTTCATGATAGTCGAATTTTACGAAAAATATTTGAGGTTGGTCAAAAGGTTTTGCTTTTATAATTCTCGTCTTCATTTTTTTCCTAGAAAGTTAAAATCCAAATGGGGTGGCCCATTTATTGTGAAACATGTTTACCTATACGGAGATATTAACATTGAGAATCCTAGGGACGGTGATGTATTTAAAGTTAATGGACAGCGTCTAAAACCCTTTTTGGAGTACTCAAAATTTCAAGAAACTTTTTTCCTGTCAGACCCAGTATACCTTGATTGATGTAGTTTCTTTCATGTTATGTTTAATATTTCTGTAATTTCCATTTTTCTTAGTTTTCCAGTGTTCTTTTATTTTATTTTATCCCACACCCCGGTAAAGCAGCAGATAACGGTACTCCGTGACTGAAGTCGGTTATTTCAGTTTCCTAAAAATACTGATACCCTACAAACCAAGGCATGGAAGAAAATCTCGCAACCCTCCATAAATATTTTCATGCACTTCCCCGAAATGCTCTGATTAAAATTTATAAAGCCCGCACAGAAAGAATGAGATTCTTATGATTCATGGTATTCCTAGTGATATTCGTTGGGTAATCGAAGCAAGGGTTCGTTTGGCAGGTGAGTCACCTGACTCCTTCATTCCTTACATGACTGGTTCAGGGAAAATCACCTTTTCTAAAAAATGAAGAGCTAAACAAATGGGTGTTTGTTATAAGTGTGCACGCTGTACGTGCAACACTCGTTGTCGTTCTTTAGGAATGGTGTTCGATAATCGTGAGGATAAAATACATTTCATTAGGGATGGACTGAGTAAGGAGCCTTTTGATGATATATCATTGACTCTTGAGACGCATCCTAGTGGATATGTTCATCGTGAAATTCTCAAATTACACACACAATTTCATAAGGAAAGACAACCATAGAGTCTCGGGAATCTGAATTTAAAAGACCTTGTTTGCCAATTTATAAGAAAATTGGATCGGAAGCCTATCCCCGACCCATAGAGGGCGTTCAAGCCATTACAGGACGTAAAACCAGAGGAAGATGTGAGCCACAATCACAACTATCAGTACGTATTATTGCATTGATTTTCTTTACTTTAAATTTCTGTTTTCCTTTACTTTTTGCCGACAGTATCTAACTTTTTTATTCACGATCTATTTTTCTAATAGTTGTCATTTTGCAGATATTAGTGCATTTCTCACTCACCCTTTTCAGGATCTATAAATTCAGCTCATCATCTCCCTTTCCTCAACACATTTAGCTAAGAGAGGTAGCACAAATGGAGACAACTTCAAAACGACGATTCACTAATATCTGTGTACTTTGTGGAACTAGCTCCGGAACTAAACCAGAATTTGTTGAGGGAGCAAGAGAATTGGGTAGAGTTATGGCAAACAGAAATATGCACTTAGTATATGACGGTGGCAATCTTGGATTGATGGGGTGTATTTCAAAAGTTGTACAAGAATGTGGAAGTCAAGTTTTGGGGATCATCCCAAAACCTTTAACAGAAAGCCACATCATCGGATTGTCCCAGGTATGTCTGAAAGACTCACTAAAATGATCAATCATGATGATGCTTTCATTGCTTTACCAGGTGGGCTCGGAACTGATGAGTGGTAAATCTATCACTATTTCCCACTCATTTAACCTAATATTTTGTATAGTTTCTTGTGTTTTGTGAATATTTTGATGTGTTTTATGTTATTTTGTAGATAAATAAAGTTTCAGGATATTCTGGAGGTGATTTGGAGCAAAACAGTGAAAATTGGCAAAAAGGGCATTTTGGTAATTTGGGCGCGTCGCGACGCCTAACATGCGCCGAACAGTGCTAACGTGCGCCGGGTCCACAAATCAGAATCTGAGAAAATTTGACTTTGCTAACGTGCGTCGTGCCACGTGTCACCATCACAGTCGATCTGCTAACATGCGCCGTGCCACGTGTCATCATCCTACGGTGTCGACAGTCACCATCGCCACATGTCACCACGTGTCACTCCACCTGTCAGCCACGTCATCGTCCACATCATCAGTTGACCGAGTCAACATGCCACCTCACCGCCACATCATCATCAGCCAATCAAGAAGTGCCACGTGTCACGATTCTATGGTGCCGACAATCAAAATGCCACGTGTCGCCATGTCAGTGCCACATCAGCGCCACGTCAGCATCAATTATTGGCTCTCTTATCCCTATCTGACACGTGGCGGATAAGAATCTAGCCGACCAATCAGAAGCCGCCACGTGTCACAATAATTGAGCCCGAACCACCTTGCCACGTGTCACCTTATCACCTTATCCATAATATTCAATCGACGAACCAGAAGCTGCCACGTCGACCAAACAGGCGTCGCGACGCGCGACCCCTACTGACCCCTATAAATAGAGCGTGAAATCCCAGTTTAAGTTGTACCATTCTCTCTCACTTCTTTGATGTAAAGAGGGAGTTTCTCTCTCTAGTTTCTTTTAGTTTTTAGTTTTTAGTTTTGTAATTAATTTTAATTACGTTCTGTAATAATAGTAATTTACTTTCTTACTTTTTACAGTTTTTACTATTCACCATGAGGAGGTAACTTCCCCAGCTAGGGTGAAAGGTAATTCTTTTACTATTTGCTATTTAGATTAATCTCCCTTAAATATATTATATTCATTATTTAAAATATTAACTTAAAAAGGATACCGCCAGATTGGTCAGTTGGTAATTCATTTTTAATATGGTTTAAACTGACTAATCAAGGATACCGCCAGATTGGTCGGTTGGTAATTAAACTTCTTACCGCCTATATGGCAGGTTCATGAACAAATCTTTTTACCGCCTTAATGACTGGTTGGACTTAATTTGACTTAATCAGGATACCGCCTATATGGCTGTTGGTAATGTTATCACAAGTTTATATATTATATTATGAGAGATATCTAAATTAGTAGTAGTAAAAGTAATTCCTTTTACCTTAGCATTTTATTTTATTGTAATTTACTTTTCAGTATTTACTTTACCACATTTTTACTTTATGTCTTTTATTTTCAAGTTTTACTAGCCCTGTTATGTGTTGTAACTAAATTAGTTATCTGGGTTGTGATGACTTTTAATATCACTGGTTTATAAGGGGTTAGATTATAGTTTGGGTATTATAAAGATTTATTTATTGAGTCTTAATCTTAATGCTTTTTCATTAACTGGCCATTAATAAAATTGAACTGGGAAACTTAAAATGAACTAGACATAGGGATTTTAAGACCTTAAACTCAATAGTCCACGATCTTCCTTGAGGATAGATAACCCTTTAATATATTTCCTTACAGGATAGACATACCTGTCGGGCGGGGGTAGCCATAATTGGAACTTAAACTTAATGAATCCAGATAATTTGGTTGACATAGACATATGGTTCAATTGGATTAAACTGGGTATTTGTGTCTGACCATCGACAGAGGCTTACACATAATTTAGTGTTCCAAGTTAATAAATCTTTTTTACCCAACTTTAAGATAACCACTTCATCTTTAAAATGATATTGGAAGAAATCACAACCCTAGATAGTTTTTAATATTGAATTTTCTTAAATCTATTTTCGAACAATTTTATTTACTTGTTTTTAAATTTAGAATCGTCACCATTTCAAATCAATCAAACAACCTGTTAGATACTAGTAATCATTTGACCTCATAAAAATAATAGCTTAGATATTAAGTCCTCGTGGGATCGATATTTTTATACTACTTGAACGATACGTGCGCTTGCGTTATACGTGTGTGTTTACGCCGGTCAGGAACGTTGGAAGAAATATTCACTGTTGCGTCATTGGCAAACTTGAATATTCACCAAAAACCTATTGGGTGTTTAATGTCAATGGATTTTTCGATTTTCTTTTTGTATTTCTTGAAGATGCCAAAAGGAATGGGTTTATTTCAAAACCGGTAAGAGATATCTTCCTAACTGCACGAACAACTGATGATTTAATTGACCAACTCTTAGCTTATGAACCAAAAATCGACCATATTCTTTCCAAGTTGAACTAGTCTGGTAACGATCGTGGCAAAAAGCACAAAGTAAACCTGGACCTTAATCTGTAATATTTAGTTATGACTGTCAATTTCACAAT
>SKCR01004794.1:0-25941 GCA_019454045.1 Zanthoxylum bungeanum | reverse complement strand
GCGTTTCAGAATCCTAGGGGTATCTTCTAAAAGGTAGTATAGGAAAATACAATCTTCATAAAGGGAATCTTTGGCAACACATGGAGTAACATGTCCCGAAAAACACAAACCCGAGGAAGGTTGAGATATGGATACCACAACCCGAACACACTGGGTCGGTCTTACCTCCGAGTACCACCATCTTTTATTAAAATTCTCAGCATCAACTCACGAATTTGTTGATACCGAGAACTATGGGACATATATTGATGGTGGTTTTTTAACCTGGGGAAGATTCAAATGCTGATGAGGGACAGAAATGGTAGTCTACTTAGCCAAAAATGGATAATAGGGGCCTAAGGGCTCAGAGAGACAGACAGAATTTGACAGAAGGATCCGACCTCATTATACGGAGGGGTTCATGCAAGATCTGAGTGTGTTGATGAAGAAGCAGGTCAGTACGCTGACCCGACCTAGAGGAGAAGTGTTGGATTTGCGTTCATTTGAGTATTTGTGGAAACCAACCCAATGAGGTCCATGCTTAGCAACCCGACCTGGTTGAAGAGGTTAGAATGAGTTTTGACCAATATCATTCACCTCATTATGCTGACCCGAGGAACGAATATGGGATTACAGACCAATCTGCGCTTGAGTCAAATGACATATGCCCTATAGTGGGGAGATACCATTTTAGAAGGCTAATGATGGTAATGGGAAAGCAGTGGTTCACCTTTAAAGTAGCCCCTACCAGCCTCCATAGGGCAGTGTAGTGGCAGGGAAGTGGCAGAGCAAAGGTCGCCATAGGCCGGTGCAGTGATAGGGAAAATGACTAATTTGATTGGCTGAATTGTGGATAGTTTAGGAGAGTTGTTACTCTAATGATGAAAGAATGACATGAGCTGGCGTCATGGGCGGTGGAATAGTGGATTTGGAAACCTATATAAAGGGGTTGAAGTCCCAGATCCTAACTTAACGTCTATCTAACTATTCGGCCTTGACCCTCTGCGAACTTGATGATTGTGATGTTAATGACTACTGTCGAGTCCCATCTTCTTCAAAAATCGTCCTCCACATACATGGACTGGAAATGCCTGAAAAAATGAAAATGAATTGAGTGAGTCCTATGAACGACTTAATGAGTGAATGTAAAGACGTAACTTAAGCAACGTGATATTATATATATATAATTACTGAAAAGATACTTCAAACCTGAATCGTGAAACATAAGGAAAATGCATCTACAAGAGCATATTGTATCATGACTTGAAAACCTATAACATGGCTAGACACTGAAGCGTGATACCATGAATATGACATAATACTGAAAACATGTCAGGTGCTTGACCGTGACTCGTTCTATTCATGAAACTGAAAACTAGAGCTTGGCTTGAAAACTGTAAACTTGTCATGAACTGAAAAACGTAACTGAAAACATGATTGAATGCATGTCTGAGCGCTTAAATTTGTTCGTGAACTATGAACATGAAAAAGAAAAATTTGCATCTCAACACTTAGAGAGAAACCAATAGCCAAAAATCTAGTGATAGAGATAAAGTTAGTCAGTTGTTTGACTATTGAGAGAATTGTAACAGTCTAGTGTAAGACCCGAGGTGTTTTTAACTTTTTGTAAGTTCATTACCCCACTTTTAGCTCGGGTCGGTCTTTACTCTGAGCAGTAATATAACACACCCATTTATCCCGTGGTAATAGGTAGGAGCCACTCTGCGCCAAACTAAGTAAATCTTTGCCTTTGTGATTTATCTTTCCGCTTGTTGAGTTTGCATTTGGTTCCCTACTAATCAAATAAATTCATTGTTAAAGGAGGTTTATTTAAGGGGTACAATTCTCATATTGCCCTTAAAACGAAAATCAGCCATCAACAAAGACCAAAATGAATATTAGAATGCATTGATATTGCATACGATTTCTTAACTCAATGTTATGAATTTATAGCTTTTATTATATTTAAAATTTCAAGTTCGATTGAATGTATTTTTTATTCAATGTAAGTGTTTGAAATTTAAGAACATGTTAAAAATCAGTCAGGTGTCCGGGAATTCAGTGGGATGAGCAGGCGTTTAGTTCAAGCAATGCCAAGCCTGATATTTACTGCCGTTTTAGAGGATAATTGACTCCTCAAATCGAAATCTTTCATATTTTTAGGCTTCGTAACAGTAATGGTGGTTGCAGTTTCTGTCACATAAACTATATCTATGAAATTTTATTTGTAAAATCATACTAAAGAACCATGCATATAATGCAGTGACACTGACCATATCCAAATAGAATTCAATCCAGGAAAATAGTAAGTAAATTACTTATCATTTTCTGCAATTGTTCTGTAATTAAATGACCATACTGTGAATGCGCTTTGCGCATATAGGGGTTAAGAGTTCGGGTTTCTCATCCCAAGCAGGGTACCGTCCTATAGGACTTGTCCCCATATAAGTTTTTCTCAAGCTCAAGAGGATGCATTGCTCTGAAGATTGAGATTCTTGTTACCATTCTTACTCCCAGATTATTATGCTGCCACCTGATTGTACATTCTAGCATTGTAAGAACATGATTTGTTTCAGTTCGAAAGTGATTGTTTTGATTCTTGTAAGTCTGAGGATTTACAAATTTGTAAACAAAAAGGTTTGAGTGTATCTATGTACGATGCTGTGTTGTTTTGATGATCTAAATTGGTGAGTACTGTGACAGCTAACCATTGAACTTTCTGGAGTTGGCTGCTGGAGAAACCCTTGTGCTTAATGTTTGTTTATATTGCTTTTCGGTTTATCCACTCCATTGATTCTGATATTTTTCATTTCAAGAGTCGCAGCTCCAAAAGCTGTTAAAAGGTCGCATCGATCGTACCCAGTATACTAGATTCATGTTACAAGCAAGCAGTTTTAATGTTATTTTCAGCGTTCAAATCTACGACTAAATATATAATAAGTTAACACTTGACTATCCCGTTATTTCATAAGGTGTTTATAAGACTTTTTCCTTCAAATGTTCATAAATCCATTCATCTTCCAAGCATTCAAAACCTAAGAAGACACATCAATACAAAGTTTAAGAAACCTGCAATGACATAATTCTCATTAATCGACAAGTTATCTATTCTACACAAAACGATACTATTGCGAAGCTGGTTCTTGAAAAGCAATGCAGGTGTGAAATGATTCAAGATAGCACTTAATTTGGTATTAAAATGACACATTGAATTCATGATAGCCCTAACCAAAAGCCTCACCTAATCTTCCTTCTCACCAGATCTATGCTCACCATCACTTTGATCCCTGGAGACAGTGCTCCTAGCATGGGCACTCTGGTCCGAAGTGCCAACCCTGAGAGGCTCTTCATCGTCTTTACCTACGTTCCTGATAAGCATCAGCATTGCAACCATAAATACAATGATGTACACAGATCTTATGCCAATAAGTGAATTGATGAAGCCAAGGAGTGATGGGCCAGCAATCTTTTTCTTTTCGGTTCTTCCTTCTCTATATCCTTCAAGGAAACGTGAGATTTGAGAACTCTGATCTTCATCATCAATGCTTTCTGAACCAATAACCTGTTGCAAAAACATATATAGTATATCAGTACATATTCATTCTAAGTGGGTAAGGAACAAAAATCCAAACATCAATCAAGGGAAAAAGTATATGGTTTTGCTGTCATATCACATTTCATCGAACAGAGATTAGTGTCGAGGACACTAGTTCACTTGCAAAGCAATCAATTTGCATTGCACCCCATTAGTAAATGGGGTATGTGTTATGCTTCTGTATTTTGTCGAATATTAATAAAAGACTAGAGTCAATCATCATATTTGAGGCTCTGAAAATACACAAGCATAAGGATTGTTTTTCATCATCACGAGAGGACTGGGACCTCAACCAACTAAGATGAGGAGTAGATGGATTCTACGAATGTTGTGTAGCCTATAACCAAATGATTCTTCATTGAACCAAAAAAAAATATATAGAGAGACCAATGGCGCTCCATATGCGATTGGGCCCAGGAGAGGATTGATGGAACCTGATATTAACAATTCTTTTCCTAGGAGGATTCTCTCTGAATCCTGGCACAAATGTCAAGTGGATGTTACCACAACTCAATGCACGGGTAAGAAAACATGGTTCTGTTTCTTCTACCTCTTAAGATGAATGGATAAATCATATCATTAACAAAATTGAAAGAAAGAAGTTAGCATGAAAAACCAAACTCTACTTTGTCAAACGTTATACTTACAGTTAAGTAATCCTCATCGCCACCCCAAACAACCATCTTTGGCAATTTTGACTTCTTATTGGCCCCAAATGTATCAGCAAAGTCTTGAAACTGTTTAATCCCAACATAGCCAAAAACTAAGTCACGATTTGCAGATGCAGCAGCCTTCAGCGTCTTGATCAATTTCTGTGAGTTCTCTTTAGTCTCATCCTCTACAATGGTAAGGACAATTTTCCTTTTATCATCTTTCAAAAGCTTCAGTGTGTCTTGGTTAATAGGCACAGACAGAGGAAGGAAATTTTGGTTTATAAACTCCTCCAAAAATTCCTCTGCATATTCAGAGCAGGAATGTAAGAATCCTTTTGCTTTATCCAGCTAACAATAGTTTGAAGATGAATAAAAATCAAAGTACACATAGGACTATAACTTGATAGAAGTAATAAAAATCAGAAAATAATTAGGCTGTCATTACAAATTTCTTACTAGCATTTGGACAACAAATTTAAAAAACTCAAACTTAATCTTCCAGTAAACCCAAATGAAGTGTATGCACAAATCAAGATCCGCAAGTCAAGGATGTGACGTGTCATATTACACCATTAAAAAAAAAACTATTTTACTATGAAACAAATTTGCCAGAAGACTGAGTCTTGATAATATTTGTACAAACTTACCATCAAAGGGGCCATAAAAAATGTTGCGCTCATTGTAAGTTGGCTGGAGAGCAACCAAAGCTGGAACTTTGTCAAAATCATACAATACCATAGCATCCTCAGAGAAATCCTTAGCCACAGCAAACCATGCCTTTTTCTTATACTTTAAAGCAAAGTTTGATATGACTGATTCATCCAAGCCGAAACCAATGAATAAGGGAAAGAAAGTACCGGCATTTTTGACAAATTCAGAAACTTCAGCATCTGAATTAAGAACGGAGACATCAGGGGCAACAAATTTCTTAAGATAACGTACAAGCGACTCCGCTTGTCTAGGTCCATAATATTCTGTAGGAACCCCATGCATAAAAATCTTCAACGTAGGAAATGCACTGAGTAAATCAAACACACAAAAACAAGAAACCTCTCATTAACAGGAATTCCAACATAAACATACTAATACTTTCACTCATCTTTTTAATGTTTTATAAAGCACACATTTGCAACTGCTACGATTCGATTTAATTTTGAAAGCACGACAGTTACAAACACAACCATAGCACTTCAAAAAGACAAAAACATAATGTAAAATACATTTAAATTTTCTAAAATTTGATTTTTGACAAAAATTTCCAAAAAAGCATGAAAAATAATTTAAAACATTACGTACTCAATCTCCTGCTTACTAGCAAGACGGCTATACTTGTCAGCGTCTACTTTTGCTATTACTATCGGCTCTTTCAATTTAGCAAGTATCGAAGCAGCTTCATCTAACTACACACACACAGAGAGAGAGAGAGAGAGAGAGGAGAGAGCACAAGTCAAAGAAAATGATAAACAATACGACGTCGTTTGATAAGTAAAAAAAATGAAAATTGAAGATTCAGATTTCGACCTGAGGGGCGAGGCGCTTGCAGTGGCCGCACCAAGGAGCGTAAAAATCGACCAAAATGTAATCGAAAGACGAAATTGCGGAATCGAAGTTGGATTCGTCGAGTTCAATTACTTTGCCGTCGATTTTGAATTTTGTTTCTTCTCCATCACAATACGACGTCGTTGCTGCTAATAGCAACACACACGATACTGAGATCCATATCGTGCCTTTTTTCATCTCTCTCTCTCTCTCTCGCTTCTTCAATTACGATTTGTTTTCGATAAAAAAGGGTTTTGTTTTAAGCAAAATGAAATCAAATCAAATCGATGACTCTTTTTCTTGCTTTATATAGTCGTCAGCATTTTTGCTGAAAAACTAATTTATCTATTTACTTATTTCTATTGACATTTTGAACACCCTATTGTTTGTTAGCAATTTGATGCGATTTTTCTTCTTAATTAAAAAATTATACAGTAATTTAAGATGATTTTTTCTCCCAAAATCATAATTAAACCCAATAAATTTTTTTGATTTCATCGAAATTCGAAACTTCAAACTACTTAATACTAAATTCAAATAAAAAATCATCCCGATTATATCATCATGTCAGGATTGGATTGGCAAATCTCAACCCCATCTTAACTGGTTGCCAACCCTAGCCATTACATTATAGATCAACAAGTTCTACTTGCAATTAAATGTGAACGTGTAATTTATTCCATGTTTTTCTTCTTAAATTATCATATATGATTTTTTTTAATTTTAAAATATTGAAATCTATTTATAATCAAATTCATCCTCAAATATTTTATCATTATAAGAAAATCATAATTAAATTCCTTCACAAGTCTTTTATTATTCTAAGAAAATAGCAAACCCCACATTAGAAAACTCATATCTAAGTTGTTTTAATTTATTTATTTATTTTCCTTTTTGTGAACGAACTTTTAAGGGTTTTTTTTTTAACAGACTTGAATAAATGCATCATTATTATGCTGAAGTGCCAATCTCTTTTCTCTCAGCACTTAATTAATTTTCAATATTTGCAATTACACTTAAGCCCATAAAGAGTTGCACATTTTACAACTACAATAAATTGAATTTAATTGAAACCTTGAGATTTGTCATAATAATTGAAAAGTGAAAAAGATCAAAAGCTTATCATTGAGGCCACTTACAGTTAATAAGAACCATTACAAACGAATAATCTGACGCAAATATATACACACGGTCAACCTCGAATCCATAGCTTATGGTCGGCTAAAAAATATAAGACTTTTTTTTGTCTTTATCTACCCTTATAATCCATAAAAAGTACATTATATACACTGTATTTTTATGCATAGTCTGATAATGAGTTTTTTACGGGGATATTCTCTGAAAATGGGAGAATTGTAAGAATGAATGATAGGAAGGAAACGAACTCCAAGGAACACAACCAAAAGCTGTCTGAATATCACCTATGTCCGCCCTACCTTGTCTCTAGGCAGAAAATCCGGCTGGACATGACCTGAAAACCCTACATCTGGCCAGACATGATACAACTGTCAGTGAACAAGCAGATTATCGGTTACTGAAATTAAGGGATCTGGTTGTCTCCGACCGGACATAAAATTCAAATTGTATAGTCGGTAGGACATCAATCGAGCTGTCAGGAAACGTGCATAAATTAAAATAGCTGGAATCACGGGCTTGATTATGTTCGATCGGATATACATTACAAACCCTACTTCAGGCCGAACATAGGTCGAGCTATGTTTGACGTTTTGATTACCAATCACACGGGACAGATTGAGGAGATTGGGGATATTGCTCCCCCTTCCATCCTCAGACCCCTCTGTTTCACTATAAAATGGGAGGTTTTTGGAGGCCTTAGAGGGTTAATAATTTTGAAGGGAAGCAAGGGCTAAAAAAAATTGTAAAAAATCCTAAACAATAAAAAACACATATCTTTCATTGGAGTTCTGTACTTTCTGATGTGAATCTAACAGAGATCCAATATTCAGAAAGAACCTCAGAGCAAAGCTACATGGAAAAAGGTACAACCTGAGTGCACCCTTTTTAATATTTCTGCAAATTTGAGATTCTATTTTTGACACAATATCTCCGATCGGACGTACCCTACGTCCGGACGAACATGCGTACACACCCGGTCGAGTATAGATAATATCTGGTTGCACTTATAACTTTTCATAGTTCACTGCATACTTAGTTGTTTTCATATTATGTTTTGTTACCATTATGTTATGCATGCTTAGTTGCCTCATTTAGCTATGATGATATGCATGTATTGCTCATTTACTGTTTTAGTTGATGATATATGTGTGTTGTTCATTTACTGTTATTCAAACATGTCACGATTTGTTTACTGTCTGGTTTGTGATAAATGTCCGACCAGAGTTGCCATATATCCGGTCGGACTTATCTCATATCCGGTCGTATGATCATGTGGTATATAGGATGAAAACTCGGACGTAAGTTCCATAGTCGATTCTGAATGGATAGTAGTATGGTTCGCACTCGGGATACAACTCCACGTACCATTGGGGATGGCCATTTCATTATGAATATATCAAAAAATTTCCCATTAATTACATCTGCATTTGCATGTGAATGTTTCTTCATTTATGAGTCACGCAGTACGTCTGGCCATACATCCAGTAGGTCCGACCGCACATGTACATGATACCCAGCCGACCATGGCCACATCCGGCCCGGTCTTTACGAGGTCAGGCCCATCAAAAGTAGGGGTGGGCGCGGTTCACTTTGGTTCGGTTTTTGCTAAAAACTGAACCAAACCATATTTTACGGTCCGATTTTTTTACCTCTCAAACCAAACCATTAAATAAAGGTTTGGTTCGTGATGAGTGATAAATCTATCACTATTTCCCACTCATTTAACTTAATATTTTGTATAGTTTCTTGAGCTTTGTGAATATTTTGATGTGTTTTGTGTTATTTTGTAGATAAATAAAATTTCAGGACATTCTGGAGGTGATTTGGAGCAAAACAGTGAAAATTAGGAAAATGGGCATTTTGGTAATTTGTCCGCGTCGCGACGCCTAAAGTGCGCCGGCCATGCTAATGTGCGCCGGGTCAACAGGTCAGAATCTGAGAAAAGTTTGACTTTACTAACGTGCGACGTGACACGTATCATCATCACAGAAGATCTGCTAAAATGCGCCGTGTGCCACGTGTCAAAATCTCATTGGACCAAAGCAAGCGCGTGCCACATGTCGAGTTTTCATTGGACCGAATCACCGGCGAATCACATGCTGCCACGTGTTAATCTCTCATTGGACCAATCCTAAACGTGTGCCACATGTCAGATGTTCATTAGACCGAAAGCTCAGCCAATCACCGTCTGCCACGTGTCGTCTTCTCATTGCACCACCTTTACCGCGTGACACGTGACATCACCAGATTCTGCCGACAGAACACGCATGGTCAACCCGCGTGGACCAAAGTCAACAGATCCAGCGTCGCGACACTGAAGCCCTTGGCGTCGCGACGCTGGACGCAAAAAATTGTCTATAAATTGAGCTCGAGATTTCAGTTTTAGTTGCATCATTCTCTCTCATTTCTTTGATGTAAATAGGGAGTTTCTCTCTCTAATTTCTTTTAATTTAAGTTTTGTAATTAATTTTTAATTACATTCTGTATAGTAATTATTTTTTGTAATAGTAATAGTAATTTATCTTGTTTTTACTGTTTCAGTTTTACTATTCAACCATGATGAGGTAACTTCTCCTTGCTAAGGTGAAAGGTAATTCTTTTACTGTTACTATTTAGATTAATCTCCCTTAAATATAATATATTTACTATTTAAAATTTGACTTAATAAGGATACCGCCATATTGGTCGGTTGGCTATTAAATTTAAATTGGTTTAAACCTGACTAATCAAGGATACCGCCTATATGGCTGGTTAATAATTAAATTTTCTTACCGCCTATATGGCAGGTTCATGGACAAATCATACCGCCTTTATGGCTGGTCGGACTTAATTTGAATTAATCAGGTTACCGCCTATATGGCTGGTTGGTAATATTATCACAAGTTTATATTATTTTATGGGAGATATCTAAAATAGTAAATAGTAAAAGTAATTCATTTTACCTTAGCATTTTATTTTATTGTTATTTACTTTTCAGTATTTACTTTACCACGCATTTTATTTCGCATTTTTACTTTATGACTTTTACTTTTAAGTTTTTACTAGCCCTAGCCATGTGTCATAACTAAGTTAGTTATCTAGGGTTGTGATGAATTTCAATATCTCCGGTTTATAAGGGTTAGATTATAGTTTGGGTAATATAAAGATTTATTTATTGAGTCTTAATCTTAATGCTTTTTATTAACTGGTCATTAATAAAATTGATTAGGTAAACTTAAAATGAACTAGACATAGGGATTTTAAGTTTGAGACCTTAGACTCAATAGCCCACGATCTTCCTTGATGATAGATAACCCTTTAATAGATTTCCTTACAGGATAGACATATACCTGTCGGGCGGGGATAACCATAATTGGAACTTAAACTTAATGAATCCAGATAATTTGGTTGACATAGACATATGGTTCAATTGGGTTAAACTAGGTATTTGTGTCTGACCATCGACAGAGGCTTTCACATAATTTAGTGTTCCAGGTTAATAAATCAATATATTACCCAGCTATAGGATAACCACTTCATCTTTAAATAATATTGAAAAGATTCACAACCCTAGATAGTTTTTAATATTGAATTTTCTTAAAACTTACTTTCGAACAATTTTATTTACTTGTCTTTAAATTTAGAATCATCACATTTTCAATCAATCAAACAACCTGTTAGATACTAGTAATCATTTGACCTCATAAAATTAATAGCTTAGGTATTAAGTCCTCGTGGGATCGATACTTTTTATACTACTTGAATGATACGTGCGTTTGCGTTATACGTGTGTCTTTACGCCGATCAAGTTTTTGGCGCCGTTGCCGGGGACTTATTTATCTTTCACTATTAGTTTTAAGGTTAGATACCGTTACTGTATCTAATTTTATTTTTACTTATTCTTTTTATTTTCTTGTGTTTCAGGTTCTCAGAAACTTCATGAGACGAACCAGAAGCTTTGAACTTCGACCGTTTGACCCGAAAATTGAAAGAACCATCAGACAGTTGAGAAGGGAACGGCGAGAAGGCCAAGAAGCTTTAGTCAACATGGAACCTGAACCTTTGAATGTTGCACCACCAATTCTCATTCGAGACAGAACCATTCCGGTGGTTGACAGACTCATTTCTTGTATTGTACTTCCTCCCTTACCAGCAAATACGGGTGACATCAAAACATGCATTCAGATGATTCAGTAGTCAGTTCAGTTTGGAGGAAATGCAATTGAAGACCCTAATACCCACATCAGCAACTTCCTGGAAGTTTGCGGCACTTTCAATTACAACCGAGAAGCTGTAAAAGCAATGAGACTCCATGTTTTCCCATACTCCTTGAAGGACAGAGCTAAAGCTTGGCTACATTCACTACCAGCAAGTTCCATCACAACTTGGAACATTTTAGCCACCAAATTTCTTGCAAAGTACTTTCCACCAGCTAGAACTGGAAAACTGAGAAATGACATCACATCCTTTGTACAACAAAGATTTGCTCCGGAAATGTCCTCACCATGAGATTCCAAAATGGCTTCAAGTCCAAACTTTCTATAATGGACTTTCTGGAATAATGAGAACCACAATCGATGATGCTGCTGGAGGAGCTCTGATGGCAAATGGAGAAGATCAAGCCTGAGACCTAATCGAAGAAATGGCCAACAACAATTCTTTGTGGCCAACAGAAAGGAGCATGATCCAAAGAATTGCACGAATTTATGAAAGTGGAGTCAATACAGCAGTCAATACCAAGCTGGATCAGATATGCAAATTCATGGAGACTTTTACCACTGGATCCACAAGTTCACCATATGGACGAGCACCGGAACCAAACCAACTTGAAGAGACGTGAATTATGTCAATAATTTCAACAGACAAGGGAACAATCCATATTCCAACACCTACAACCCAGGGTGGAGGAATCATCCTAATTTTGCATGAGTAACAATTCAGGGCAAAAGAACAATCCACCACCTGGATTCCAACAGAACTATCCACCACCTGGATTTCAGCAACAAAACAAAGGCCATGAGCAGACAAATGAACCAGGAATAGCAGAAGTGCTGGCTCACTTAAAAAAGTATGATGCTGTGATTCAGAGCCAATCAGCTTCTATTAAAGCACTGGAGAATCAAATTGGACAACTAGCCAATGCTCAGAGTTATAGACCACCAGGTAATCTTCCTAGCACACAGAACAAATCCAAGGAACCGAGGAAAGGAGCAAATTCAAGCCAGTACTTTGAAAAGCGGTACTGAGATCAACAAAGATGTAGGGATCAAGGCAACAATTGAGGAAATTCCAAAAGATGCAGTTCCACAGATGGAGGAAAAAGAAGCAAAGGAAAAAGAAAAAGATCAGATCATTCCACCTCCACATTTTCCTCAGCGACTTCAGAAAAACAAACTGGACAAGCAGTTTGCTCATTTCTTAGAGGTATTCAAAAAGTTGCATATCAACATTCCATTTGCAGAAGCCTTGGAAGAAATGCCCAGCTATGTCAAATTCATGAAGATATTCTTTCACGAAAACGGAGATTGGGAGAGACTACGAAACAGTAGCATTAACGGAGAAGAATGCAGCGCCATTATTCAGAGGAAACTTCCCCGAAGTTGAAAGATCCTGGCAGTTTCACAGTTCCATGCACCATTGGAGAACATTACATCGGTAAGACTTTATGTGATTTAGGAGCCAGTGTTAACTTGATGCCTTTTCTATATTTACAGGAAACTGCAGATTGGAGAAGCAATGCCTACCTCAGTTTCATTGCAACTTGCGGACCGAACACTTGCATTTCCAAGAGGTGTTGTTGAAGATGTGCTGGTGAAAGTAGACAAACTAATTCTCCCAGTAGATTTCATCATCCTTGACATGGAAGAAGACAAAGAAATACCTATCATTCTTGGGAGACCATTCCTGGCTACAGGTAAAACTGTGATTGATGTGCAAAAAGGAGAACTAACCATGAAAGTGCAGGACCAAGAAGTGACCTTTAATGTTTTCAAAGACATGAAATTCCCGAGTGATGAAAAGGAAGAAGAATGCTTCAGAGTTGATGTTGTTGAAAGTATCGTTCAAAATACTGAGCCAAATCCCACAGATACACTTAAAGCTTGCATCACCAACATGACTGACAGTGAGCTAGATGCTGAAATCCTGGAATGTATCAACTACCTTGACAAACCATTCCGATTCAAAGTGACACCACCAGTTGAAAGCTTGGAATTGCCCAAGAAAGATCGAATCAAGCCTTCGATTGAAGAACCACCACACCTGGAGCTGAAGTTACTTCCGAGCCATCTCAGGTATGCATTTCTTGGAAACACTTCTGAATTACCTGTTATTATTTCTTCTTCACTAACATTGGAGCAGGAAGAAAAGCTACTAAGAGTATAACGGAACACAAAAGAGCCATTGGCTGGACTATAGCAGACATTCGAGGCATTAGTCCATCATTTTGCATGCACAAGATTCTGATGAACGATGAGACAAACCCATAGTGGAGCATCAACGGAGACTTAATCCAATCATGAAGGAAGTCGTGAAGAAAGAAATAATCAAATGGTTGGATGCTGGCATCATTTACCCAATTTCAGATAGTAGTTGGGTGAGTCATATGCAGTGTGTACCAAATAAAGGAGGAACTATTGTGGTTACCAATGAAAAGAATGAGCTAATTCCAATAAGAACGGTGACTGGATGGAGAGTATGCATGGATTACAGGAAGCTGAACAAAGCCACGAGAAATGACCATTTTCCGCTACCATTTATTGACCAAATGTTATACAGACTGGCAGGACATGAGTTCTATTGCTTTCTGGATGGATATTCAGGGTACAATCAGATTGCCATTGCCCCAGAAGATCAGGAGAAAACCACATTTACATGTCCCTATGGTACTTTTGCTTTCCGCAGGATGCCATTTGGATTATGTAATGTCCCCGCCACTTTTCAGCGTTGCATGATGGCCATATTCTCAGATATGCTAGAGCAGAGTATGGAGGTTTTCATGGATGACTTTTCTGTATTTGGAGATTCTTTTGATCATTGTTTGCAAAATTTGGAACAGGTGTTACAAAGGTGCGAAGATACAAACTTGGTGCTCAATTGGGAGAAATGTCATTTCATGGTACAGAAGGGCATTGTTCTTGGACACCGGATCTCACAAAAGGGGATTGAGGTAGACAAAGCAAAGATAGCGACAATTGAAAAACTACCTCCACCAACATCTGTCAAAGGGATTCGGAGCTTTCTCGGACATGCAGGTTTTTACAGGAGATTTATCAAAGATTTTTCCAAGATTGCAAAACCTCTTTGCAATCTTCTGGAGAAGGATGTGCCTTTCAACTTCACCAAAGAATGCCAGGAAGCTTTTGAGATCTTAAAACAGAAGCTGATTTCTGCCCCCATCATTGTAGCACCAGACTGGACCCTTCCATTTGAAGTGATATGCGATGCTAGTGATTTTGCTGTAGGTGCAGTTTTGGGACAACGCAAAGCAAAGATTTTCCACACCATTTACTACTCCAGCAGAACTCTGAATGAAGCTCAACTCAACTACACAACCACTGAAAAGGATTTGCTCGTAGTTGTGTACGCTTTTGACAAATTCCGCTCCTATTTTCTGGGTCCCAAAGTGGTGGTCTACACAGATCATTCAGCAATCAAATATCTGATCACAAAGAAAGATGCCAAACCCAGATTGATCTGTTGGATACTTATCTGCAAGAAATCGACGTGGAGATCAGAGACAGGAAAGGAACAGAGAATCAGGTGGCAGATCATCTATCGAGGCTCGAGAATGGAGAAACAGCTGGCAAAGATCTGTCAATCAAAGAAACTTTTCCAGATGAACAGCTGTTTGCCATGAAACAACAGGAAGTCCCTTGGTATGCTGACTATGTCAACTACATTGTGTCAGGAAAATGGCCGTTGGAATGGACAACTCAGCAACGGAAAAAGTTCTTCAAAGAAGTCAAGCACTATGTCTGGGATGAACCGTACCTGTTCAAATGCTGCTGTGCTGATCAATTATTGAGACGGTGTGTTCCACAAGAGGAAATCAACAGTGTTTTGCAGCATTGTCATTCCTCACCATATGGCGGACACTTCAGCGGAAATAAAACTGCAGCAAAAGTTCTTCAATCAGGTTTGTTTTGGCCCACTCTTTTTAAAGATGCTTATCTTTTTGCTTTTCAATGTGACATGTGCCAGAGAACATGGAATATTTCGAGGAGAAATGAAGGACCGTTGCAAAACATTCTAGAAGTGGAAATATTCGATGTGTGGGGTATTGATTTCATGGGACCCTTTGTTCCATCATTCGGAAACCTGTACATCCTGGTTGCTGTAGACTACGTCTCCAAATGGGTCGAAGCAATTGCACTGCCATCCAATGATTCAAAAGTGGTGATCAAATTCCTTAAAAAGAACATTTTCACTCGATTCGGAACACCTCGTGCAATCATCAGCGATGGTGGCTCACATTTCTGCAACAGATATTTCGATGCACTCTTATCCAAATACGGAGTTACTCACAAGGTTGCCACAGCTTACCATCCAAAGTCAAATGGAAAGGTTGAGGTTTCAAACAGGGAAATCAAAAGAATCCTAGAAAGAACCGTTGGATCAACAAGGAGGGACTGGTGTAGGCATTGCATTTTTGCATATAAGGCCCGATGATGAGTCTCGTATGGAGACACTACCTCTTTAGTTATGGAAGCCGCGGGAAACGGACGTTGGAAGGGTAAAGTTGGAAATTAGCATTTTGTCAGATTTAACTCGCTTGTTTCGCTTCGGGTTCGCTTGTTGGACCTCTGTTTTTAAACACACCAAACCCAATCCAAAATAATTAAAACATTTAAAACACACCTCACAAATTAAATAATTAAAATTAAATTAAAATCAAATTAAAACCAATTAAATTAAATTAAAATCTAATTAAACTAAATTCCAAAATTAAAATAAATCACTTCCTAATTTTAATTAAATCACACACCAAAATAAAATAATTTCTTGCCCTAAATAATTAAAATTAAACACAAATTAAATTACTTGATTTCTTTCCTTTTTAAAAGCCATGCAAACCCTAATGAATCACTATAAAAATAACACATTCTCAACCCTTGAACCCTCCTCCTCTCTCTCGGCTGATTCCCACAAACAAAACACAAAGAAAATAAAACCTAAAACTCTGACCAGTCTTCACGAAACAACACGCATTCACACGATTAACCTTAAGCAGACTCGGCAGCCACAAACTTGAACTCTCAACCACACATCCTTCACGCAGCCACTTTTTCTTCTCGACACACACTGCCCCTCATGAAACCCTAACGCTTAAACTGCCAAGTCACGTCCCTTCTCATCTCACTGACCACGTAAAACCTCACCACCGGCAGCCCTTACGTCCCTTACTTCAACAAGCCCTTCAACAATCAACATAGCTCTCCACAAAGAAAACCCTTGCAATCTGCTCTTCCCTAGCACGGATGGAACAAAGAGAATAAACTCTAACTCTCTCTCTAAATCCATGACGTCAATACACTACCCCTTCACCACCTAAACTATTCACCAAACATTGCCCTAACAGCCCTTTTCTGCCTCAACTTCACGCAAATACCATCCCAATTCAGCCATCAGACCACTCACGCAAAACAGCGCAAGCCTCCAAACTTCACTCACTCAATTAAAAAAACCTGCACGCACAAATTGAAGAGAGCAATCACTTAAGCCTCACGTAGCATTGCCCTCCCTCTCGCCACACACCTGCCATTAAGCCACTCACCACAACGATACCAATTTCCATGCGCAGCCAGCCCACTCACGCAGCCTACAAATTTCCCTCACAGCAGCCAACCCCTTTCACGATACAAATTTCCCTGCGCATATAGCCAATTCACGCCACACAGATTCTCTTCTCAACACCCCCACATAAAGCCCCTCCACAAACAGTCAGCCACTCCACGCCACATACCCCTTGCTTCACGCCACTACCACTCAGTTCACAAACCTAGACACACGACCCTTCACACTCAAAGCCCTTGTTCACGTCCCACATTGCTAAGGAAGCAACAAGCCCTTACTGCCTCAACCTTCAACAGCCCCTCAACCTTCACACAACTCACGTGAGCCATCCCATTCCCTTTACACTATTCACGCCCTAGCTCACAAAGCCCTATTGCTGCATCTTTCACCCACTTTCACAGCCCTCTAATCCACGCCAAAACAACCCCAAACACAGTCCCAAAGTGCACGCCAAAATAGAACCTTAAAACATCCCCTCACTGCCCACCAAACAGCCGCATTCTGCTTCCCTATTCTGCCCATTTTTAATGCGATTTTAACCCATAAACAGCCCTGAAATCACCCTAAAACTGCACTAAAAAATTACACAAAAGCCCCCTAAAGAACTCCCCAAAACCACACCTATTTGGCCCTCCAAATCGCCCAAAACAGTCCCCTAAATAACCAAAACAGTGACCTAAAACGTAGCAGTGAAACAGCAGCGAAACGGAGTAAAAACAGTAGCCCGAACAGCAAAACAGTGAGGAAAGACGTTGAGTTGGTGAACCGAAAGAGTTTCGGATCATTCACCCTTCCAACGGCCGTGTAACGCCCTTTCGTGAGACGACAAAAGAGGTTAGACCTGAGGGCACCCTTTTATTTATTATCTTTCGTTTATTTTATTTATTTTAAATATTATCGCATGAGAGTCGTTTGAGGCATGATGTGATTGTTGGATGACCGGAATATGTGTTCCCTTTTGTGGTATATAGGATGGAAACCCGGACGTAAATTCCGTAGCCGAATCTGAATGGACGGTAGTGCGGTTTGTACTCGGGATACAACGCCATGTACCACTTAAGAGACGTATATATTTCGTCTCATCCAAACTTGTGTTTGAGTATGATGTAGTTAGTAGATTATTTATTTATTATTTTAAGCATGAGTTAATTTAGTCTTGTTATTTAATTTTCAAAGCATGATTGTGTTATTTAGGCATGTTGTTTCTTCATTCTTTATGCATGATGTTTCGTTTAGTTTATGTTTATGTTTAATTAGTTATTTGTTTACTTGGTTTAATGGTTCAATATGCTCGTTGTGTTATATTGCGTGGAATTATTTGGATGAAAGCATGTTAGATCTAAGTACCTTGAGCATGAATGTTGAATAGATTCGGTTAGTTTATTGCACAAATCATATCATCACAAGTGACATAAGTAAGGGACCATTCCGAACCCAACGGTTTGAGGTCTTCCCTTGCGAGGGGTGAGTGCGGCCTTAAATCTTTGTCCCGGTTCACACCGGGTGGCGACTCCATGTTATTTCGTACTCCCAACTAGGCCGCGAGCCTAGAACAGCGTCGTCAAGTTTTGTGTCCCACAGTCTGGCGACTCCACTGGGGATAGAGAATTGGCCCCGAAATCATGTCTTGTGATGTTTATGATTTGTGCTTTAGTTAACCGTGTCTATAGTGGGTTGAAGGGGTTTAGTTAAAGGCATTGTCATAAACCCGCATGAGAACCATAGTTTTATATCCTATAGAAGTTGCCCCTTTTATGCTTTTGATAACCACATGCATATTATATCTCATATGTCGCATGCATCTCATGCATACATGCATCATGTTAACCCTCTATGTCTTAAAAGCCATCATAGATATTTGTTGGGTTAGAGAAAAAAAAAGAAGATTGTCAAGAGGAGTTTAGCAAACATGGATAGCGGGGAAGAGGAAATCGAGAAACAGAAAACCTCACGGCAAGAATAGAAAGACCATTGGGGGGGGCCTTCAAAAAAAAAGAGAAAAAAGATAAAAAAAAAAAGAGAGAAAAGAAAAAAGAGAGGGAAAAGAAAAAGGAAAAAGGAAAAAAAAAAGAAAAAAAAAAGAGAGAAAAAAAATTGTTTGTTTTTAGTCCTTGATAGTTAAACATAAGTCCAATGATGAAATTGATTGCTTTAGGGCGAAACCTTAGAAACAATAAACTCTTGACGTGCTTTTATCTGATACTTTGAGTGATTGATCTATGTTAGACTCGTAAGCACTAGATTATGGTTCTTAGCAGTGAAAACCTGAGTAGTTGGCAAAGTGACTAGTTGAAAAAATTGTAGGTTGGTGAATGACCGTTTACTTAGATGTCTATCCTAATTTGCTTATGTTATGATGTGTGGTATGGTTGAAAATGAAAGAAAAGTCTCTAAAGAAAAGAATTGAACCACCTATAACCGATAAGCGTGAAGCTACCCATGGGCGAGTATTAGGACCACCATGAGGAGAAATGCTACCTTAAAGGGTAGGTGTGTTGAAAAAAAAGAAAAAAAAAAGAAAAAAGAGAGAGAGAAAAAATGAAGTTCAAAATGAAAAGAAAAAATGAGAGACAAAGGAAAAGAGAGATAAAGCCATACTACATTGAGCATGGAAAAACAATTGAGGAATATAATTGAGACATCTAGGTTGGTTTGACCCACCGATCCCGATTTTTGAAACGAAATCATCGAGTTGGCTTGCTTAAGGATCAAGCTGTGAAAGAACCTTTGCACACACACACTTTGAGACTGGCATAGATCATTTATTCAAAAACTCAGATTTGAGTTGTATTGAGTGTTTTGAATATTCTCTGGTTTCATTACTGGGCATTCCTTGAGGACGATAATATGTATAACTATTGGGACTATTTCATAGCATGTGATATAATATGATGATATGGAAGGCCCCACCATGTGGTTCATCTTGACCAAGTGCAAACAGCGGAGAACAGAAAGCTAAATTAAGACTGGGAGCGACCAGTCTACCACCCCGTGAATAAGAAGAATGACAAGAAATTGAGGGATGGGACCAGAGAGAAGACTGAGCAATCACTTGGAGAACTGGGGGAAGACCTAACCCAGCGGAATAGGAAATTCATTCATGCATGCATGCATACACGTAACATATTTTGCATTCTTTTTTTGTGTTTGTTTTTTTTTGTATTCACAGGTTTCGAAGAAGAAAAAGAGAAAGCGGCAAAGACAAGCCAACCAGAATCAGCAACATATGAGTAGTAGTTTTGGGGATGAGTCCCAGGGTTGAAGCCCATACCAGTTTCAGTTTTGGGGATGAATCCCAGGGTTGAGGCCCATATCAGTTTCAGTTTGGGGATGAGTACCAGGGTTGAGGCCCATATCAGTTTCAGTTTGGAGATGAGTCCCGAGGTCGAGGCCCACATCAGCAGAGTTTTGGAATGAATCTGGGAATGAATCCCAGGGTCGAGGCCCACATCAGTAGAATTCGGGAATGAATCCCAGGGTCGAGGCCCACATTGTCAGCAGCATCGGGAATGAATCTTAGGGCTGAGGCCCACGTTGTCAGAATTTGGAAAGAATCCAAGAATGAATCCTAGGGTCGAGGCCCACGCTGTCAGAGTTTTGGAATGAATCCAGGAATGAATCATAGGGCAAGGCCCACATTATTATCAGCATCAGTTTTGCCGGGTATGACACTCTGGGGGCGAGGCCCACATTGGTTCAGTATTAGTTCTGTCGGGTATGGCATTCTGGGGGCGAGGCCCACATTGGTTCAGTATCGGTTCTGCCAGGTACGACACTCTGGTATGGAGATATCAGATCAGTTCTGCTAGGTATGGCACTCCGGGTATGGAAACATCAGATCAGTTCTGCCAGGTATGACACTCCGGGTATGGAAACATTAGATCAGTTCTGCCAGGTATGGCACTCCGAGAATGGAGCACAGTCCGGGAATGAACAAGCCGAGAATGGCCCTCCGAGAATGGAACACAGTTCGGGAATGAACAAGCCGAGAATGGCACTCCAAGAATGGAGCACACTTCGGGAATGAACAAGCCGAGAATGGCACTCCAAGAATGGAGCACAGTTCGAGAATGAACAAGCCCAGAATGGCACTCCGAGAATGGAGCACAGTCCGGGAACGAACAAGCCGAGAATGGCCCTCCGAGAATGGAACACAGTTCGGGAATGAACAAGCCGAGAATGGCACTCCAAGAATGGAGCACACTTCGGGAATGAACAAGCCGAGAATGGCACTCCAAGAATGGAGCACATTTCGAGAATGAACAAGCCAAGAATGGCACTCCGAGAATGGAGCACAGTTCGGGAATGAACAAGACGAGAATGGCACTCCGAGAATGGAATACGGTTCAGGAATGGACAACATCACAGTAACGGTTCAGGAATGGACCACATCATAGTAACGGTTCAGAAATGGACCACACCACAGTAACGGTTCAGGAATGGACCACCTCACAGTAACGGTTCGGGAATGGACCATCTCATACAGCACAATTTGAAAATAAACCATCACATTATCAGTATCAGTCTTACCGGGTATGACACTCTGGGGGCGAGGCCCACATAAGCATCAGAATCGGTTTTGCAGGGTATGGCACTCTGAGGGCGAGGCCCATATTAGCATCAGTATCAGCATGAGGGCGAGGCCATATCAGTATCAACATAGAAGCGAGGCCCATATCAGTATCAGTTTGAGAGCGAGGCCCATATCAGTATCAGTCTGGGGTGAGGCCAACGTTAGTATCAGTTGAGGGCGAGGCCCACATCAGTATTATTCTGGGGCGAGGCCCACATCAGTATCAGTTTTGGGGCGAGGCCCACATCAGTATCAGTTAAGAGCGAGGCCCATATCAGTATCAGTTTGAGGGCGAGGCCCACGTCAGTACCAGTCTGGGGCGAGGCCCACGTCAGTATCAGTTGAGGGCGAGGCCCACATCAATATTAATCTGGGGCGAGGCCCACATCAGTATCAGTTTTGGGGTGAGGCCCACATCAGTATCTGTTAAGGGTGAGGCCCATATCAGTATCAGTTGAGGGCGAGACCCACGTCAGTATTAGTCTGGGGCGAGGCCCACGTCAGTATTAGTTGAGGGCGAGGCCCACATCAGTATTAGTCTGGGGCGAGGCCCACATCAGTATCAGTTTTGGGGCGATGCCCACATCAGTATCAGTTAAGGGGGCGAGGCCCACATCATCATCAGTTTGAGGGCGAGGTCCCTATTGTCAGCGGTGTTGGGTCGAGGTGCCCAGGGTCGAGGTGCCCCCGTTGTCGGTTGCAGTTATTGGGATGCGTCCCAGGGTCGTGGACCCACTGCATCATATTTTGGGGATGCGTCCCCGGGCCGAGGCCCATTTTGTCAGCGGTATTGGGATGCGTCCCAGGGTCGAGGCCCCCGTTGTCAGTTGCAGTTATTGGGATGCGTCCCAGGGTCGTGGACCCACTACAATCATATTTTGGGGATGCGTCCCCGGGCCGAGGCCCATTTTGTCAGCGGTATTGGGATGCGTCCCAGGGTCGAGGCCCCCGTTGTCGGTTGCAGTTATTGGGATCCGTCCCAGGATCGAGGTCCACTGCATCATCAGCTCGGCGGAGCAGCGGGCAAGTCAGGTGGCAGCTGGCGAGCCAGGTAAGTAAAAATGCATTGCATAACTTTGATAGGATTGTTCAAAGCCACACACTGCACAAGTCCCATCAAAGTGGGGGCGACTGTAGGCATTGCATTTTTGCATATAAGGCCCGATGATGAGTCTCGTATGGAGACACTACCTCTTTAGTTATGGAAGCCACGGGAAACGGACGTTGGAAGGGTAAAGTTGGAAATTAGCATTTTGTCAGATTTAACTCGCTTGTTTCGCTTCGGTTCGCTTGTTGGACCTCTGTTTTTAAACACACCAAACTCAATCCAAAATAATTAAAACATTTAAAACACACCTCACAAATTAAATAATTAAAATTAAATTAAAATCAAATTAAAACAAATTAAATTAAATTAAAATCTAATTAAACTAAATTCCAAAATTAAAATAAATCACTTCCTAATTTTAATTAAATCACACACACAAAATAAAATAATTTCTTGCCTTAAATAATTAAAATTAAACACAAATTAAATTACTTGATTTCTTTCCTTTTTAAAAGCCATGCAAACCCTAATGAATCACTATAAAAATAACACATTCTCAACCCTTGAACCCTCCTCCTCTCTCTCGGCTGATTCCCACAAACAAAACACAAAGAAAATAAAACCTAAAACTCTGACCAGTCTTCACGAAACAACACGCATTCACACGATTAACCTTAAGCAGACTCGGCAGCCACAAACTTGAACTCTCAACCACACATCCTTCACGCAGCCACTCTTTCTTCTCGACATACACTGCCCCTCATGAAACCCTAACGCTTAAACTGCCCAAGTCACGTCCCTTCTCATCTCACTGGCCACGTAAAACCTCACCACCGGCAGCCCTTACGTCCCTTACTTCAACAAGCCCTTCAACAATCAACATAGCTCTCCATAAAGAAAACCCTTGCAACATGCTCTTCCCTAGCACGGCTGGAACAAAGAGAATAAACTCTAACTCTCTCTCTAAATCTACGACGTCAATACACTACCCCTTCACCACCTAAACTATTCACCAAACCTTGCCCTAACAGCCCTTTTCTGCCTCAACTTCACGCAAATACCATCCCAATTCAGCCATCAGACCACTCACGCAAAACAGCGCAAGCCTCCAAACTTCACTCACTCAATTAAAAAAACCTGCACGCACAAATTGAAGAGAGCAATCACTTAAGCCTCAAGTAGCCTTGCCCTCCCTCTCGCCACGCACCTGCCATTAAGCCACTCACCACAACGATACCAATTTCCATGCGCAGCCAGCCCATTCACGCAGCCTACAAATTTCCCTCACAGCAGCCAACCCCTTTCACGATACAAATTTCTCTGCGCAGATAGCCTATTCACGCCACGCAGATTCTCTTCTCAACACCCCCACATAAAGCCCCTCCACAAACAGTCAGCCACTCCACGCCACATACCCTTTGCTTCACGCCACTACCACTCAGTTCACAACCTAGACACACGACCCTTCACACTCAAAGCCCTTGTTCACGTCCCACATTGCTAAGGAAGCAACAAGCCCTTACTGCCTCAACCTTCAACAGCCCATCAACCTTCACACAACTCACGTGAGCCATCCCATTCCCTTTACACTATTCACGCCCTAGCCATCACAAAACCCTATTGCCGCATCTTTCACCCACTTTCGCAGCCCCCTAATCCACGCCAAAACAACCCCAAACACAGTCCCAAAGTGCACGCCAAAATAGAACCTTAAAACATCCCCTCACTGCCCACCAAACAGCCGCATTCTGCTTCCCTATTCTACCCAGTTTTGCTGCAATTTTAACCTATAAAACAGCCCTGAAATCACCCTAAAACTGCACAAAATCCCCCTAAAGAACTCCCCAAAACCACACCTCTTTGGCCCTCCAAATCGCCCAAAACAGTCCCCTAAATAACCAAAACAGTGACCTAAAACGTAGCAGTGAAACAGCAGCGAAACTGAGTAAAAACAGTAGCCCGAACAGCAAAACAGCGAGGAAAGACGTTGAGTTGGTGAACCGAAAGAGTTTCGGATCATTCACCCTTCCAACGGCCGTGTAACGCCCTTTCGTGAGATGACAAAAGAGGTTAGACCTGAGGGCACCCTTTTATTTATTATCTTTCGTTTATTTTATTTATTTTAAATATTATCGCATGAGAGTCGTTTGAGGCATGATGTGATTGTTGGATGACCGGAATATGTGTTCCCTTTTGTGGTATATAGGATGGAAACCCGGACGTAAATTCCGTAGCCGAATCTGAATGGACGGTAATGCGGTTTGTACTCGGGATACAACGTCACGTACCACTTAAGAGACGTATATATTTCGTCTCATCCAAACTTGTGTTTGAGTATGATGTAGTTAGTAGATTATTTATTTATTATTTTAAGCATGCGTTAATTTAGTCTTGTTTTTTAATTTTCAAAGCATAATTGTGTTATTTAGGCATGTTGTTTCTTCATTCTTTATGCATGATGTTTCGTTTAGTTTATGTTTATGTTTAATTAGTTGTTTGTTTACTTTGGTTTAATGGTTCAATATGCTCGTTGTGTTATATTGCGTGGAATTATTTGGATGAAAGCATGTTAGATCTAAGTACCCTTGAGCATGAATGTTGAATAGATTCGGTTAGTTTATTGCACAAATCATATCATCACAAGTGACATAAGTAAGGGACCATTCCGAACCCAACGGTTTGAGGTCTTCCCTTGCGAGGGGTGAGTGCGGCCTTAAGTCTTTGTCCCGGTTCACACCGGGTGGCGACTCCATGTTATTTGTACTCCCAACTAGGCCGCGAGCCTAGAACATCGTCGTCAAGTTCTGTGTCCCACAACTGGTCAACAAAACAAGATGATGCATTATGGGCCTACAGGACATCTTACAAGACAGCTATTGGTATGTCTCCATATCGATTAGTGTTGGGAAAGCGTGCCATCTGCCAGTTGAGCTTGAGCACAAGGCGTACTGGGCACTGAAGAAGTGAATTTTGATTCACAAGCTACAGGAGAGAAAAGACTTCACCAACTCAACGAATTGGAGGAATTTCGCCTACATGCTTATGAGAATGCCAAATTGTACAAGGAAAAGACCAAAAAATGGCATGACCGAAAAATAATTCACAGACAGTTGGAACCAAGGCAGCAGGTGTTGTTATACAACTCGAGGTTGAAACTTTTTCCTGGAAAGTAGAAATCTAGGTGGTCAGGTCCATTTGTGATCACTCAGGTTTTACCTTATGGAGCTGTTGAGTTACTGGATCCCAATACCAACAACACATTCAAGGTTAATAGTCAGCGTGTCAAACACTACTGGGGAGAATCATTTGAGCGACAAAAAGAAAATGTCACACTTTCATATCCAGCTTAACGTTCGAGAAGTCAAGTCTAGCTAACGACTCTAAACTTAGCGCTCGCAGTGAGGCAACCCATGCAATTTGTGTATATATTGTGATTTGGTGTGATTTAATTTTGTGTGTTTAGTTTTTGCAGATTAAGTCATTTCAAGATGGAAGAAGCTCTCGCAAATCTTCACAAGCAATTTCCTTCTCTCCCTCAAAAATCTCTGATGAAAGTTTACAAAGCTCGCTTGGAACGGATGAGGTTACTAACAATTCACGGTGTTCCTAATGATATTTGTTGGGTAATTGAAGCACGGGTCCG
>SKCR01004793.1:0-26334 GCA_019454045.1 Zanthoxylum bungeanum | reverse complement strand
TTTTTGTTTGTTCTCTATAGACTATTTTAGACTATTAATTTCAGACTTAAATCCTCTTATATATGACATGATACACAAAATCCGAAAGTACATGAGTAATCATGACTATTCATGATAATTTAAAATATGGGAATTTATAACGATCGAAATTTTGGTGATATAGTTAGATTAGAATTACGATAGCCCGGATAAATTTTTTTCTCAAACATAAATGAATTAATCAATCGAAAGGTGGAATTGAATCTAGTGAGCCTATGGATTTTACAGAAAATTGGGCGTGATGGGCCTATGTATGGTGCATCGATTGGGCCAAACACTTAGACCTAAAAAAAATGTCATTTTGGAGTTTTATCAACAATTTACTTGGAGATCCGGTATTTTCAGAATCCTTATGTAAGGAATTTAAAAACGAATTTATCAGACTTGAATGTTTAGCAAATTGGGCATGAAAAACAACCCAAGAAAGCCTATTATATTTTTCCTCTTGATCGGCCACTTGGCCCAATTTCTAGTCCCCTCTACAAATTTCTTGATTATTCTTGCAAGTTAAAGAATTAAAAGCTAAAGCAAAACAATTTGGCGTGTGGTTAGTATCCTAGAAAACCCTAGGGATTATTTGAATTAGGGTTTATGGAATTCAATGAGTGTTTTGAGATTAGGTGTGTTTAGTAGTTGAATGGATTAAATGGTGACTTCAATTAGGGGGCTAAGTATTGCTGTGTTTTAGACAATGTGAAA
This sequence comes from Zanthoxylum bungeanum, assembly GCA_019454045.1. Taxonomy (NCBI): domain Eukaryota; kingdom Viridiplantae; phylum Streptophyta; class Magnoliopsida; order Sapindales; family Rutaceae; genus Zanthoxylum; species Zanthoxylum bungeanum. The sequence goes on along the minus strand of SKCR01004793.1, from coordinate 25,596 downwards.
TAAGGGGCTGAATTCGGTAGATAATGTGAAATTGTAATGTTAAAATGCATGCTAGTAATGGCCAAATAAAATAGGTTAAATAGGACAGCAAGTGGTAGCATTTGACAGTGAGATCTGAGTAATAATGTCGTTTGAACAGGCCTCATTATTTCGGCCATCAAATAAATTATAGATCTCCAATTGATGTACCGTAAAATTTTACGTAAATTATACACAATATCGTCTAATATATCAACAAATGAGAATTTTTCGATCAAAGATGAATTTATACCGAATTTTATAAAGTGGATGTCCTGCAGTTTCGCTGGATTCCGTTTCCCTGAACAACCCTTTATGATTTACTTATAAGTTGAGTTTTGGAAAAAAAATCGAGATTCGTAAAAGTCACCTAAACTAGACACATAGAGAGTCGCTTGGTAAATATATCAGCCTTTGATTCATTCCCGATAAGGCACAGTGGGTTTTCAAAATTAGGTAATGAGCAGTGAGCTTTTAGCGTTAAGACATAATTAAAATTGCGATACCCCAACTTGCTTAATTCAGAATTGGACTTCATAAAAATCGTAGGCAACCTAGATAGGTAAATTTTCCAGCAAATTTGCGTGTCCAAGCTTATCATATTTGATTCATTGTACCGAAATTATTTTGAACCTGTTGTTCTAACAAAGGCTTATTAATTATATATCGACGTTAGGAATTTCAGTTTGATACTTTACATTTCAAATTGATGTTCTTGATTTTATTTACTATATTTGATTATGATGGCGATATTTGAGATATTTCACATCATTTGTCTATGACTCTAGTTTGGATTTGTTTGGGCATTTGATATATGATGAGACATGATTCTAAATGAGTTGGATATGTTTTGAGAATTCCTTGAGATTGGAATATGTTTTGAGATGTTTTGATAATTCGAGTTTATTTTATTTACGATATGATATGTTTGAAGTTTGAAAAAGTTTTCACTTTTGATATGATTTTTATTGATTATGTTTTACAAATTATATTTTTATTTATGGAATTGACGGTTAAATGGAATTGACGAATTCAGATGATTCTGTGCACATGACAGATACAGCTTCGGGATGAGGGGGACGACGATACTTAACGCCCCTAGATCCCCACCGGCCTTAGTTGTGACATTCCTAAATGCAGTTTCAGTGACTTGTGGGATGGCGGTATCGCTACAACAAAATTGACTTTTAGTGGCGAATATTTTCGCCACTAAAAGCTATAATTTCGCCACTAAAAGTGCGACACAAAAGGTATTAGTGGCGAAAATTTAATTCGCCACTAAAAGTGTATTTTGTTCGTCACTTAAGGTTACTTTCAGTGGCGAAAATTTCGCCACTAAAAGTCCATTTGTTCGCCACTGAAGATCATTTTTAGTGGCGAAATGATTTTTCCCCACTGAAAGTAGTACCTTTAGTGGCAAAAAAATTTTCCCCACTAAAATTAATGTTTTTAAAAAAATGTAATAAAATAAAATAAATCCTAAATTTTTAATATACCATATGATATTTTATATTGTAACGTTTTACAATACATAAATTTTGATATATTAATTTAATGATCATATACATTAATATATGCAAATAGAATATTTGTATTTACAAGCAAAATATATATATATTGTTATAATATCAAAACATACAAATGATCAACAAATTACAATTAAAAAATCAAAAATTATTGTTGATTCCGTCTTAGTTCTAAGTTTACATTTTATATCCAAACTTTAAAATTGATGAGTCTCTTCAACAGTTTGTGATGGCATGAACTGACGGCTGTTGCTCCGCACAAGCTGCAATATCAACACCAGATTTAAAAATAAAAAGACTATTGAACCAAAGTTTATACTAATAAGTAACAACATATGAGATAAAATATAATTTGATTGAAGGGAAGGAAAAATGAGTGAAGAAAATGACAAAGTGGAAATATACATTTCCTCACTTTATCATATATTATTATTAATCTGAACTAGCCATGAATTGCATAAGTTGATTCTATATACCCAATACACAAGCATCGTTTCTAATTTCCCGCATTTATAGAGGATTTGTGCACTAGAATTCCAGTTTTAACCACAAAAGAAATGAAATTACTTAAGAAAATAGAATACATGGGACATACTTCTAGCTCATAGACGATGGCTGCATTGCGCCAACCATATATGCAGAAAGCAATTTTACTTAATCCATTTTCTACCAAAAGATTTACACACTCAAAAAAACCCATCAATCAAATCCAAAAAGCTGCATCTAAACACATTTCATCAAACCATTGTTTAAAAATGCGGAAAAAGGCGGCGCCTCGAGGCGGCCGCCTTTGGCGTGTTTTTCAATTTCCCCGCATCGGGCTAAGTGAGTGTTGGAGTTCTACGGTCCCGAGGATCGAATAATAAACATAAAACATGTGCGAATACAATCGAAGAAAGTTGCGGAATACTTACATCGAGCGGTTGGCGATGCGGTGGACAACAAAAATCAACTTTCTGCCTCCACCAAGTCTCGGCAGTGAGCTGCTCCTTTCCTCCAAGAATCGGCCATGTGAGGTCCTCCATCAAGCTCCAAGCTTTGTGATGAAATCCCATGCTCACGGGTGGGTTTCCCTATCACCTTCGCAAGACCCAAAAGTGTGCTAGCACTTTTGATTTTTGCCACAAAAATCAATATATTTCTTCTCCATGGCTCTCGGCATTTTGGGCAGAAACCAGTAGAAGAACAACCCTTGTGGGCGTGAGAGATGGAAGAGAAAATGCGAGAGATGTGTGTTGGTTTTCCAAAAAAGTGTATTAGATATTTGTTTTCAAAAAACAAATAAACATATACAATTTGCTTTTTCCAAAAAGTCAAGTCATTAAGGCTCCAACCACTCACATCACTATTCACATCACTCAATAAATCAAGTGACAAGTAGTCACATCACTCAAAGTGACTAATGATTTGACGCTTGATGCGATTAGCGATTTGACGCTGGATTTGACTTGCGTGCCGCACTCGAATTCGAAATGCAAATGCGCTCGCAAACAATCCCGAGATCAGGTTCGCTAATTCCAAATTAATGAATTTTTCGTTGCGACGTAATTAATTAATTATGCATAGCAAAATCACTATTCACGCCGCTAACGAATTAATTCTAAATTAACTTGTTTGCCCGAATTAAAATCTAATTTCAATTCCGCGTCGAAATCCAATTTCGTATAATATATCAAATATATTATTTTATTGATTAATTCCAAATTAATCGTTATCTCTCTTTAATATAATATTTTATCCCAGATAAAATATCTTCGTAATTAATCCCAGATTAATTTTCTCTCTCATCTAATTAATCCCAGATTAATAAAGTGCGAGTCATACGTCATCGGTGAATCTTCGGGAAGCGACCCATGAGATCCCCGGATATGTTGGCAGTAAATTCGGTCGTCGGACTATCCGAACACGTAAGTACCTAGTACTGCATTTGTACCGATTTACAAGACAATGTTAGCTTCTAGCAAAGCGCCATGCCTACCCAATTCTCCAGAAACATGCTTACAGGAATAAGCGATCTATATCAGGCGTAGTATACGTAGTATTACGTATTTCGATCCAGTATCGGATGATCACATGCAAGGCCTGGGGCTGGTACAGTGTCTGCCTCGTACGAAGCATATAGCGGATCACTAGCAACTAGTCTCTTTATTATCGGATAATCATGACCAAGTCATATTATCCCGATGGTTGCAACCCTTTAGAGAACCAATTTTGTATCCCTGCGCGATCATCATCTCCATATGACTGGAGTGATACTTCCGTCTTGACATCACACCCAACACACTACGATTCTCAATATACCCAGCAGAGGCGTACACAGAACCTGTTAAAGCCCTGGACTAACAAAACCAAAGTATATTGATTGTCGCAAGTATTAGCGGTGTAAGTCTCAGGTTAAGACCAAATACATCTACCCTGATTTCGGACTTCCATAGACACATAATTATACTACCAATGGAATTCTGAGGGGTCTATCCAGAGCGAAGCTGTTTTCCGTACCATCGGTAAAACACAACCTCCTATTACACTTGCATGAGTATCCTATACCCAAATATATGAGAACTATGTCGTTGTGCCCTCACAACGCGCACAAGTGTAACACTAGCATTTTACGCATTATCGATGTCCAATCTTGATATTACTCTGACTAGGGATGTTTAATGATTTATCCTTCGTGGATTGATACTGTCTCATATCTTCTCAATCCAGGAACAAATCATAAGGACCTCCTATCATTTATACATCTTGGTGATCTAATCACAAATGATAAGAGAGCAATCTCCTTTGTCACATAGTTAATTTGTACAACAACACCATGATCTGTACAAATAGTGACGCTATGGGTCATAACTGTCCAACAATCTCCTGCAAGGTTTGTATGATTGCATTGGGAGGCTTGTACCCGATATTTATGTACAAGACAAGATTGATAATGAGTTACCAAAATATAGAATTGCTCACGGTACGCTGGAGGGACCTATTGCAATCAGACAAAGGAACAAGAAATCATCTGGTAAATTATTTTATCACAATAATTTTTAAATTATATTATGTAAAATTATTTTATTAATTTCATATTCTTTGTATTAATATCTGAGTGGTGGACGTCGTATGAAGCTTCCACTCCAAATTTACAGAAATTTGCCATAAAATTCTTGAGTCTAACATGTAGTGCCACGAGTTGTGAAAAGAATTGGAGTGTATTTCAGCAGGTAATTTTTTAACTAATAAAATTTTAGTAAATTGTAAATAAAATATAATTATATGTAAACTTATAATTATTTATTTCTTTCTTTGATAGCTTCATAACAAAAGGAGAAATAGGCTTGCTCAACAACGTTTGAATGATTTGATTTTTTTGTAATATAACCGAGCATTGAGACGGCGTTATGATATGCGATATACCCTTAATCCAATCTTATTGGATGATATTGATGATTGCAACGAATAGTTGACTGGGAGATTAAATGGTGATTCTGATATGGATGATGATTTGGTTTTGATAACGAACCTTTGACATGGGGTCAAGTTGCTACAACTGCTGGAGTATATGAGCCAACCCATCATACTAGATCAAAAATGGGTGGAAAACCAAGTACTTCTAAAGTAGCAGCTCACTTGAGGTTAATCAATGAAATTAATGACTTAGAAGATACAGATGAAGAAGAGATAGATCGTGAAGAAGATTTGATCGATTGAGAAGAAGATGATGCATTACTCTTGGATGATGATGATTTTTCTATTGATTAGATGATTTTTAATACTTGTTGTTTTTCATTTTCATGAACTTAACTAAGCATATTTTGTTAAGAATATGATGATGGTGTTTCTTTTGACTAAATACTTTATAATTATCCTTTTTTTTTCTTTAATTTGAAGTTTTTTAATTATGCATATTGTCAAGTATTATGAATATGACGGGTATATTTAATATAAAGTAGACTATATATGAAAAAAATTACTATCTATTTATTATTTTTTTTACATTTACAAGTAAATGATGCATATATTACAAATTTAAAATTATTATTAATATAGATGTGCGCATCGTGTCTGTGAGGCGCGCGCCTCTCGCCCCGTGCCTCGCGCCACTTTTCTGGCTCTGATAGCCTCGGTGCGCCTCTCGCCTCTGACAACCTTGGTTTATCTATAGTTGCGGTCCATTTTATAAATATATGGCGACCTTGATCCCGGATCGTCCATGTGGTGACATGAGAATGAATGCACCTTATATGATGTGATAACATAGGACTTGACACAAATAACAATGAATTTCTTATAATATCCGTTAAATAATGAAATCCATTTCAATCTACGAGATGGTCATATATGGAATGATCTGAATCCTGAGTGCACTATGAACTATTACATGGTAAGCTATGTCTTTTAATTTACAAAGGTGAGGTTGGTGTAGAAATCTTGACCAATAACAACGTATTTTGGGGATATGGTTTGGTGTGTAGTTGGGGACATTTTACATAGATATGAAGTTCACTCCTTCTTGCGAGAAGTAGATGGGTGTCTTCTTTAAGGTTGATTCAGTACTTGAACGATTAGAAAGCTCGAGTCTTTCTATTACGAATAGAAAGATAAATATTCATAATAGTTATGGATACATCGTTCATTAGAGAATCAATGGTACTTAAAGTAAAAATAATTAGAGGCTTATAACAAACATTTTGACCAGGCTCTAATTATGAGGAACTCGTGACAGCTTAATCCGTATAAGAAAAATAACGAATAACAGCTCCGATTTTATGAGTACAATGAGCAATTTTTGGGGTTGGGAATTGTGGAAATTCACTGATGTTTCAGGGGGATGTTAAGTGTTGATAAAATCATCAAAAATAGCGTAAAATAATAACCATAAGGGCTGGACAATTTTGACAATTAAGGGGAAGGGCATAAAATTTTTTCAATTTCGATCCAGTGGAGAGGTAAATGTTGCTGAATCTTCCAAATCTTCAAAGAATAAGAAGAAAAACGCTGGGAAGGCTAAGACAATGCCCATAAAGAAGAACATGAGAAACTCCAAGGATGCCAAGCCAAAGGAAAGTGGTTCCATTGCAACAAGGATGGGCATTGGAAAAGGATTTGTCCTAAATACCATCCTGAGTTGAAAGAGAAGAAGGCCACATGTAAATAAGATTTACTTGTCATTGAGCCTCTATTAGTAGAGGATGATAAATTTGAATGGATTATTGATTCTGGAACCACTAACCATGTTTGTTCTTCTTTGCAGCTACTTCACTTATGGAGAGATCTTACGGAAGGTGACTATACCATGCAGGTCGGGATAGAGGATGCCATTTCACCTGGAGTAGTGGTAGTTTCCAGTTTAAAATTGTCAAATAATTGTTATGTAAATTTAAACATTGTGTTGTTTGTTCATGGGTTTCGCAGGAATTTGATTTCTATTTCAAAACTTTTGAATGATGGCTTCTCAATTTCATTTAATAATAATTCAATTATTATTGCTAGAAATGGATTAACTATATGAACATGAAACTCGAAAAATAAGTTATACATGTTAAGGCCATTAACAAATAGTTCGATGTTCAACATTAAATGTTTAAGGTTGAAAAACTTAAAATAAAATGACAAAAGATTTCTCATGATAACACATATCTCTGGGATCTTAGAATTGGTCTTATTAGCCTTGATCCAATAGATGAGATGATAAAGAACAGAGCTTTAAATCAATTAAAACTTGGTATTTTACTAGTCTGTGAATCTTTTCTAGAAGGAAAGATGACCAAGTGACCTTTTACTGGAAAAGGTATGAGAACAAGTAAACCAATTGAGTTAGAACATTCAGACGTTTGCGGACCGATGAATGTAAGAGCTCATGGTGGTTATGAAACTTCTTCACATTTATTGATGACTATTCGAGATATAGGTACGTTTAGCTAATACAACTCAAGTCATATACCTTTGAAAAGTTCAAAAAATATCGTGTTGAGGTTGAGAACCAATTAGGTAAGATGATCAAAAATCTACGATCAGATTATGGAGGAGACGAGACATAGCACCATCTTGGATGGTATGCCTCTCAGGGGCAAGATGTAAAAAGGCACGGTACTGTCGACATAGCTTAACCGGGAGATAGGATGAGCTGGCTTGGAGGTGTTGGATAATTATGACCCATAGCCTCACTATTTGTAAAAGACATTGTGGTTTTTGTACAAATTAACTATGTGACAAGGAAAATGCTATTTTATCATTTTGTAATTAGATTACTTGAATATATATAAATGATAAAAGTCCTTATGATTAGTTCCAGATTATAAGATATGAGACAGTATCAATCCACAAAGGTTTAATCATTAAATATCCATAGTCGTAGTATTATCGAGATTGTACATCGATAATGCAGAATAGACTAGTATTGCACTTGTGCGCGTTATGGAAGCATAATGACACAGTTCTCACATATTTAAGTATTGGATACTTATGCAAGTGTGATAGGAGGTTGTGTTTACCGATGGTACGGGAACAGCTTCGCTCTAGATAGACCCCTCAGAATCCCATTGGTAGTATGACTATGTGTCTATGGGAATCCGATTCAGGGTAATGTATTTGGTCTTAACCTGAGACTTGCATCGCTAATACTTGCGACAATCAATACGCTTTGGTTTTTGTCGTCTGGGTCTTTAACAAGTCATGTGTACGCCTCTTCTGGGTTTATTGAGAATCGTAGTGTATTGGGTGTGATGTCAAGACCGAAGTATCACTTCAGTCATATGGAGATGATGATCACGCATGGATACATAACTAGTTCTCTATTATGTTGCAACTATCGGATAATATGACAAAGTCATGATTATCCGATTATAGAGACTAGTTGCTTGTGATCCGATATATACTTCGTACGGAGCATACACTTTTCCGGCCCCAGGCCTTGCATGTGACATCAGATACTGGATCGCAATACGCAATACTACATATACTATGCTTGACAAAGATTATATATTCCTTAAAGAATATTTCTGGAGAATTGGGCAGGCACAATGCTTTGCTAGAAGCCAACATGTCTTGTAAATCGGTAAGAACATGGTACGGGGTACGCACGTGTTCGGATAGTCCGACGACCGAGGATTTACTGCCAACATATCCAGGGATCTCATGGGTCAGTTCCCGAAGATTCACCGATGACGTTTGACTCGAACAGAATTAATCTGGGATTAATTATGTGAGAAAGAAAATTAATCTAGGATTAATTACGGAGAGAATTTATATGGGAAAAAATTCCATTAATAGAGAGAGAACGATTAATTTGGAATTAATCGATTAAATAATATATCGATATATTAAATGAAATTAGATTTCGTAGCGGAATTAAAATTAGATTTTAATTCGGGCAAACGAATTAATTTAGAATTAATTCGCGAGCGATTTTAATAGTAATTTTGCTAGGCTTAATTATTTAATTAAATTTGATTTAATTAAGTCGCAACGGAAAATTCGTTAATTCGGAATGTGTTTGCGGGCCTACTCGGATTTTGAATTAAAGGGGGCCCACAAGTCACATCACCTAGTCAACTTTATCAACTTTTGGTTGATAGAGGTTGTTGGGAATTTTGGTGGCTTGTTTCTTACACAAGCTTGATGTGTGAAAGATTAATACCAACTTTTGGTATTTGGTAACTTGATTTTGGAAATAAAAAATAATTCAACTCATCACTCTTTTCTCTCCATCCTTCAACGTGAAAAGCCTCAAAGAACAATAGGAAGAGTTTTGTTGCAAAATTCATCCTAAGCTAGCACTTAAAGAGTCTTCTAAGGTGATAGGGAAACCATTCCATTGAGTTTGGAATCAAATTTCATAGCTTGGATCTCAACATAAAAATTCAAAGAGGAGCTTGGAGCAAATTCAAAGGAGACAAAATTTTGTTCTCAACACATCCAACATACCGATCAAAGTGAGTATAATTTCCGTTATATTTCTTTGAGTATTCACACATGTTTTATGCTTAAATGATCTTGGAATTGTTCTTAGAGAACCCAACAATGGTATCAGAGCCTATTTAAGCATGAAATGGATTAGGGTTCATAATCTTGAATTTGGGTATTTTTGCTTGGAGCATGATTTTATCAAATTGATTGTTTGAGTATGCTTAGATTATGATAACTAAGAGTTATGCATGATTAATTTTATGAAAAATTGATTGGATCAATTTTCCCAAATTTGGTTACCTTGGCCGAATGTGATGAACCCTTGTAGCTCATGGTGATTTTGATTTTTAGACCATTGGATGTGTTTAAAATGTTTGGATATATTGATTTGTTATTTAATTTGATTGAAATCAAAATTGATGAAAAAAATCCCATGATTGCCGTCAGCCTTGGAAGCATGTCGGAGTTTGATTTTGCATCAATTATGTTAGACATGAATTGATAATAATAAAGCATGATTAATTAATTAATTTAGTGTTTTGGAAATGTTAATTTAAATAATTAATTATGGCTATACACTTTAATTAAATAAATTTCTGATATTTGGAATATTAGAATTTAATAATTAGGCTTAATTTGGAATTGGGCTAAAATTGTTATATTTGGGCCTAATGGGCTTGGTTGGGCCAAGTTGGTTTAGGACAATTGGATTGGATTCAAATTGGGCCTAAAACCATTCCGTTAAGTCCAAATATAATAAATGGGCCTTTTAAATTTAATTGGGCCTAATGGGCCGAAATTAATTTTATGGCAAATAGGGTGATTCCTTAATTGGGCCTTGGCATTTGGGTTTGACCCATATTGGCCAAAGCCTATGCTTATGAAATTAATAACAGCCCATTGGACATTAATTAAATTGACATTGGATGTTAATTGGGCTTTGAGACCCATTAAGATTAGATTTAGAATCTAAGTAGTAAAGCCATATTAAAAGTGTAATTATTTAATTTGGAATTAAATAAGAATTAGTATTGAATACAAATTAAATTGGATTTAAAATTGTAGTTCGATATAATTAAAGAATACACACTTTGACTACTTATTCTTAAAACGAGTTGGACTCGCGCAAATCAAATCGTTGTTTGAACATTGGATGATCACTTAATTCAAAGATTAATTAATTAGATTAGATTGATTGAATAACATGCTTTGTGTGAATACATTGATGTATTGTATGAATAATGTATATCAGATGGATATTATATTGGTGAGGGCAATTTTGGAAATTGTTGTAATAAATTTAGAATTTATTAAATTGTACCTGTGTGTCAGCCTTTATCTCTTGACTCTTTGTAATTCTCTTCTCACCAATTCCCCTCAATGTAATGAGGTTTCTTTATTGTATTATGTAATTGGGTAGAAGTAAGAATAGTGTTAGCCGGGGATAGGAAATGGAGTGATTTGTTCTAGGAACAATTTGTGAGATATCCATTTGCATATCATTATTATTTTATTTATCGTGCCTTATTATGCTTTTAGAATGTGCTTAAGGGTGTATGATGAGACCTAATCAAAGATAATAAATTGGTTGCCAATTTACGCGAAAAACACTCAATCAAATATTACGAAGTTTTCCAAAGTCAAGATCAATGTCCATCGCGGATGTGTTTGAACCATGAAAGCTTTGTTCCATATCGCATGTCTTGGGCGAGTTGTGATTTGTTGGCCAAATTCAAGGTCACTTCTTATTCATCGACATGGATTACGAAGTTTTCCAAAGTCAAGGGGTCCCGCTTAACTGGAATCATTAAGCTTGTTGAGCCAAAGCCAAGGCTTAGTTGATTCAGAGGAAAAAGGTTAGGGAATATATTGGATATATTGGCATATATTAGATGTTATGTTTCGACTTGGATGTCCACCTACGGATCTAGGAATTGGATGAGATCCAATTGATCTTGAGATCTACCTAGTTAAATATCATACAGCTTGTTGGCCAAAGTCAAGGTTGTGTGTTATTTAACGGGATCCTCGCCCACTAGGAAACTAGGTTTCCCGAGTACTCACCTGAGGGTTAGAGGCTCCGAAAAATATTGGGAGGCTAGTATTTAATTTTCAATTTCTTTCAAATACTTGCCAAATACATTCTTTTAAATTATTTCGTCATTTTAAATATTTATTAGTTGGACTAATATTCTATTATTTTTCTTGTAACAGTTGGATTGTACCAAAAAATTGTTAATTGAATAGTTAGACTTTTGCAATTAGATGGCTGGAAAGATCGGGGTTAGAGACATTATCATGGGCGAAAATGTCTTTAATGGTGCGAACTTTCCTGACTGGGATATGAACCTCAGATTGTCCTGGGGGCTGAGAGGATGCTCTATACGATAGAGAGACCTCTCGGGCCTAAGCCCGGAAATGAGCAGCCGCTTGAGCTTAAGCTTTGGAAGACTCATAGCGATGACAACTCAACTGCTCAATCCGTCATGCTCGCTGCAATACCCCTCAATTTCGTCGCCAGAACAAGGGATTGGATCCCTATACTATGATGGAAAAATTGAAGGACCTTCATCGATCTAACCTTAGATCGCAAATGTATGAATTGCAGAAAAAAGCTCTTTCACTCTCGAATGTCAGAGGGTACATCTGTCGAGCACCATGTGTCACAGATTATTGCTGACATCGAACAGCTGGGTCAGCTAGGCATAACCTTTGAGGCTGAGACTTCTATAGATTTGATCTTGCAGTCTCTTCCTGATAGCTGGAGCGGGTTCATCATGAACTACAATATGATGAACCGAGACCATACTCTTGGAGAGCTGATGGGAATGCTGTGTGAAGAAGAAAACGAGCTATTGAAGGGCAAAAAGCGCGAGGCGCACTTCGCTTCAACATCTCTGTCTCCCAAGGCTTGGCCGAAGGCTACTGGAGGTGTAAAGAAGAAGAAGAAGAAGAAGGGCAAGGCCAAATCGTCAAAGTCTTCTGGGAAGGCAAAGGACAAATCCCAAGATATATGCCTACAGTGTGGCAAACAGGGTCACTGGAAGCGTGACTGCCATGAGTACAAGGCGCACATGAAGGAAATCAAAGCGGGCAAGACACCGGCTTCAGGTATGTTTGTTATAGAAATAAACATGTCTACTTCTAGTTTTAAAAAATGGATTTTTGATTCTGGTTGTGGTACTCATATATGTACTGATGTGCCGGATCTGCAGATTAGCAGGAGACTGGCCTCATGGGAGATTGATCTACGAGTTGGAAACGGGACCATAGTCGCTATTTTGGCTGTAGGGACTTATATTTTGGAACTGCCCTCAGGGCATGTACTAAACTTATCAGACTATTATTATGTACCTAGTTTGACTAGGAATATTATATCTGTATCTTGTTTTGCCCATGTGGGTATACGTTTGTATTTAGAAACACTCGGTGTTTTATGTATAAAAATGATATTGAGATATGCAGTGCTGATGTGTATAATGGTCTTTATATTTTGAATATAAATCAATCTCAAACATATAGTGTAACAAACAAAAAGCTTAAACTAAGTAACAAAGATGAAACTTATATGTGGCATTGTCGTTTGGGACACATTAACAAGACTCACATATCCATACTTTCGAAGAGTGGGTACTTGGATGGATTTGATCCAAATTCATATGACGTCTGTGAATCTTGTTTATTAGGAAAAATGCCTAAAACACCTTTTAGCGATAAATGTGCACGTGCCACCGAACTGTTAGCCCTCGTTCATAGTGACGTATGTGGGCCCATGTCTAGCTAGGCTAGAGGTGGATATGAATACTTCGTAACCTTTACGGATGATGCATCGCGTTATGGTTATGTGTATCTTATGAGACACAAGTCGGAAACCTTTGAGAAATTCAAAGAGTTTCGACACGAAGTAGAAAAACAGACCGGCAAAAGTATTAAAACATTACGGTCGGATTGTGGTGGAGAATACTTGAGCAATGCATTTCTCGATTACTTGAAAGAGTATGGTATTCTTTCACAATGGACTCCTTCCGGAACACTTCAATTGAACGGTGTGTCCGAACGGAGAAACCGAACTTTGTTGGACATGGTAAGGTCGATGATGAGTCGCACAGAGCTACTTATTTCCTTCTGGGGATATGCATTGAACATTACAATACTTATTTTGAATAAGGTTCCGTCAAAGTCTGTTCAACAAACTCCGTATGAAATATGGACATGAAAGAAACTGGGTTTCTCATTCCTGAAGATTTGGGGTTGCTGGGCATACGTTAAACGTTTGGATGGTAGTAAACTTGAACCCAAATCGGATAAGTGTCTATTTGTAGGTTATCCTAGGGAAACCAAAGGCTATTACTTCTACAATCCATAAGAGAACAAAGTATTTGTTGCTCTACATTCGGTTTTCCTTGAGAAGGTATTCCTAAATGCAGTGGTAAGTGGGAGGAAAGTGTTGGGTTTCTCTAAGGTCCCAAGGATCAAATCAAGCATCAAACATGTGTGAATACTACAATGAAATATGGCGGAATCATACTCACATTGGACGGCTTTTGCGATGCGAGGAACAACGAAAACTTTTTATGCCATTTGAAGCTCCTTGAACTCTGGGCATTTACTGGTTTTTGTCCTCCTCAAATTCGACCATCACCACCATCAAGCTCCAAGCTTTGTGTTATGATTCCATGCTCACGGGTGCGGTTCCCTATCACCTTTGTAAGACCTTTAAAGCGTGCTAGCACTCCGAAAATTTTACCCCAAAACTTCCTTTGTTTCTTCTTCATGTCTCGGCAATTACAGAAAACAGAAGAGGTAAACAGCCTCTTGGGCGTGAGAGAGGAGAAATGTGAGAGATATATTGTGTTTTCTAAAAACAATTATGAAAATCTATTACCAAAATTTGGTATTAGCCTTTCAAAAAGTGAACCAAAATTTTGGCTCCAAATTTGCATTAAAAGCCCACACCAACTTCTATCATGAATAGTGACTGCATGTCACTCACTAAAAAGGTGACTTGACATCTATCACTAAAGTGACAAGTGATGTGACTCGCGATGTGACTTGCGGCCGCACTTGATTCAAAATCGGAGTGGCGTCGCAAACACATTCCGGGCTCGGTTTCGTTAATTCCAAATTAACAAATTTTTCGTTGCGACGAAATTAAATCTAATTTAATTAAATAACTTTGCCTAGCAAAATTACTATTCACGTCGCTAACGAATTAATTCTAAATTAAGTCGTTCGCCCGAATTAAATTCTAAATTTAATTCCGCTTCGAAATCCAATTTAGTATAATATATCGAATATATTATTTTATCGATTAATTCCAAATTAATCGTTATCTCTTTTAATTAATATTTTATCCCAGATAAAATATCTCCGTAATTAATCACAGATTAATTTTATCTCTCTACTAATTAATCCCAGATTAATAAAGTGCGAGTCATACGTCATCAGTGAATATTCGGGAAGCGACCCATGAGATCCCCGAATATGTTGGCAGTAAATACGGTCGTCGGACTATCCGAACACGTAAGTACCTAGTACTACATTTTTACCGATTTACAAGACAAGGTTGGCTTCTAGCAAAGCGCCATGTCTACCCAATTCTCCAGAAATATTCTTACATGAATATATGATCTATATCAGGCGTAATATACGTAGTATTGCGTATTTCGATCCAGCATCAGATGTCACGTGCAAGGCTTGGGGCTAGAAATGTGTCTGCCCCGTATGAAGCACATATCAGATCTCTGGTAACTAGTCTATTTAATTGGATAATCATGACATAGTCATATTATCCCGATGACTGCAGTACATAAGAGAACCAGTTCCGTATCCTACGTGATCATCATCTCCACTATGACTAGAGTGATACTTCCATCTCGACATCACACCCAATACACTACGATTCTCAATATACCCAGAAGAGGCGTACACAGAACCTGTTAAAGCCCTGGACGACCAAAACCAAAGTATATTGATTGTCGCAAGTATTAGCGGTGCAAGTCTCAGGTTAAGACCAAATACACCTACCCTGATTTGGACTTCCATAGACACATAGTCATACTACTAATGGAATTCCGAGGGGTCTATCCAGAGCGAAGTTATTTCCGTACTATTAGTAAACACAACCTCCTATTACACTTGCATGAGTATCATATACCCAAATATATGAGAACTATGCCGTTATGCTCCCATAACACGCACAAATGCAATACTAGTCTATTCCGCATTATCGATGTCCAATCTCGATAATACTACGACTAGGGATATTTAATGATTAAACCTTTATTGATTGATACTGTCTCATATCTTATAAATCCAGAACTAATCATATGGACCTTCTATCTTTTATACATATTTGGTAATCGAATTACAAATGACAGAAGATCAATTTCTTTTGTCACATAGTTAATTTGTATAATAACACCATGATCTGTACAAATAGTGATGTTATGGGTCATAACTGTCCAACAATCTCCCACTTTGCCTATAGCCAATCACTCAAGTGTCCAACACCCGAACTATGTACGGTTCGCTCAAACTTCTGCTGAGGAAAGGCTTTCGTCAGCAGATTTGCATGATTATCGTCTGATGCGATTTATTCGATCATCACATCGCCACGATGTATGATCCGAACGAATCAGATGAATATTTGAAGTATATATCTGGATCGTTGATGAGACCATTAATTCTTTAGTCTGCGCTGTAGCCTAGCTCAGCTGCTAACAGAACTAAATCTAATTAGATTATTATCAATCCAGAATGCTTCTATTACTGCCTCAGCTGCAACAATAACCTGCTTTTGTTGTTTATTCGGTAACAGTTGCTCGGAAGATTTCCAGCTCACTGTTCCATTATTCAAACTTTATAGTACCTTTGTTACGACTTATAGTCGTTTTTATCGGTTAGGAAACTTGCAGCAATGAACCCAGTCACTTCAAGTTCTCCTTCTCCATAGTATAAGACACATCCTTAGTTCTCTAAGATACTTAAGGATGTTCTTAACATCAATCCAGTGACTGTCACTTGGATTGGCCCGATTTTGACTCCATATGAGACACCAGGTCGCGTACATTTATTTCAATGTACGAGTTCTCGGAGAGTGTGAAAAACCTTTAGATCTATCCCAATAGATCTTTATTCCTAGAATAAAAGTTGTTTCTCCCAAGAATTCTTACGGAGATTTTTTCATGAAAGCCAAGCTTTCACCGATTGTTTTTTTTTTTGGGAATATCATTTCCAAGAAATGATATGTTATCATTACTTAGGACATTCATTGTCAGTGCGCTCCAACTAACCTCCTTATATACACAAGAATCATTTTCATTTTTGAATTAAATCATATACCATTATGATTACATCAAAGCGACAGTTCTAAGAACGCAAAGCTTGCTTCAATCCATCTATGGATCGAATAACTTGCAAACCTGTTTGCTTGTTTTGGTATGAAAAAACCTTTAGGATGTTGTAAACATCCTCCGAAAGGTTTCCGTTTAAGGAAAACGGTTTTGGCATTCCGCTGCCATATTTCATAAATGAAACATGCAGCATTAGCAAGCATTATCCAAATGGATATACCATGGAAACAGGTAAAGGTTTCGTCGTAATCGACACAATGTTGATAACGATAGCTTTTTCGCTACAAGCCTAGCTTAGTACGTTGGTATGTTGCTTTCCATGTATGTCTTCTTGAAGACTTATATAGTACCAATAGGCATAATGCATTCCGGTAAAACAACCAGTGTCCAAACTTGGTTGGTATACATGGAATCCATTTCGGACATCACGACACTTTGCCATAATAGAGAATCGATACCTTGTATCACTTCCTCATTCGTAGTCAGTTCGTGTTCCTCAATAAGATTAACATCTTTATGAGGTGAGATCAGAAACCCATACCACAAGTTGTTTTCTGACTCTCTCCGACTTGCACGGTTCTTGTGAATTCGAAGATTATTGGTATAGTTGAATCCTTGATGAACTATTTGTGTTCCAATAAGGACTCGGTGCCTGGAATAGTATTACTCCGATTTTCATCGAGTTTTACTTTCCTTCCACTTACCACTGCATGTAGGTATTCCTCTTAGGAAAACCGCATGGTGAACAACAATTACATTGTTCTCTAGTGATTTGTATAAGTACTATACTTTGGTTTCCCTAAGATAACCTACAATTAGGCACTTATCCGATTTGGGTTTTAGTTTGGTATCATCCAAACATATGCCTAGCATACCCAAATCATCAGGAATGAGAAAACCTAGTTTCTTTCCTATTCATATCTAATATGAAATCTGTCAAAAAGATTTTATGGAACCTTATTCAAAATAAGTTTTGCACTGATTTATGCGTATCCGTTGAAGGAAAATGGTAGCTCAGAGCGACTCATGATTAACCTTATCATGTCCAACAAAATTTGATTTCTCTGTTCGGACACACCGTCAAATTGACGTGTTCCAGGAGGAGTCCTCATTGAAAGAATACTATACTCTTTCAAGTTTTTGAGAAACTTATTGCTTAAGTATTTTCCATCATGGTCTAACCATGACGGTTTTAATACTTTAGCCGATCTGTTTGTCTACTTCTTGTCGAAACTGTAAAAGTTTCTGATTCGTGTTTCAAAAGAAACACATAACCATAACGCGATGCCACATCCATAAAGGTCACGAAATATTCATATCGACCTATAGCCTAGCTAGATATGGGCCCACTTACGTCACTATGAACGAGGGCTAATAGATCGGTGGCACTTACACTTTTACCAAGTAAAAGTGTTTTAGGCACTTTGCTTAATAAACTAGATTCGTAGACATCATTTGAATGGAATCAAATTTGTCCTAGTACCCACTCTTCGAAAGTGTGGATATATGAGTCTTGTAAATTGTGTCCCAGACAACAATGTCACTTATAAGTCTAAACTGATTTACTCAGTTTGAGCTATTTGTTTGTCATGTTATACGTTTGAGATTTATTTATATTGAAAATATAAATACTGTTATTCACATCTAATGTGTTTATCTAATATCATCTTTATAAAATAAAACACTTTAGTTTGTAGAATGTAAAGGTATATACCCGCAACGGGTAAATCCTGATACATAGATAATGTCTCTAGTCAAACTAGTTACATTCTAACAGTTTCCTAATTTAAGTACACATCCGAAGGGTAGTTCCTAAACTTAGGTATCTACGGTTAAAACAGCGACTTTCGTCCCGTTCCGATTCGCGGATTAATCTCAACTGAAGTCAGTATCCTGCTCTTAGTAGATTCTGCACACCAGTACATATCTATGTACCACACTTAGTATCTAAAATCCAATTTTTAATACTAGTAGCGAACATGTTTATAACAAACATACTTGAAGTCGGAGCCTTGCACCGTCTTCAATTCCTTCATGTCTGCCTTGTCCATACAGCAGTCACGCTTCAGTGACCCTGTTTGCCACAGTATAGGTAGACATTTTGGGATATGTCCTTTGTCTTTCCAGAAGATTATAATGATTTTGCCTTTGCCCATTTTCCACACCCCAGAAGCCTTTGGCCAAGCCTTGGCCTTCTAGAACATCGAAGTAAGGTGCGCCTTGCGCTTCTTGCCTTATTGCAAACTCTGGCTTTGTTTCCTTGAGTACAACCATAACTCTCCAAGAGTTTTCTATTGCAATTTGTTCTTCTACGATATATGGATAGATCTATAAAGATCCTTTAATTTCATTATCATACTATAAGGATCTAATCCTTAGTTCTGATTAAGAAATTAATGAGTCTTGCGGAAAGCATATTGTATTAAGCACTAAAGTTATCATCATATGAATATTCCAAATATCATGTTCTACTATTTGCTTAACTCCAGGCTTAGGCCTAAGATGTTATTTTATCAAATAAAGTAACTTCTTAGTTTTGAGGACTATCGTGAGATTTTATTCCCAATTT
Organism: Zanthoxylum bungeanum; assembly: GCA_019454045.1. NCBI lineage: Eukaryota > Viridiplantae > Streptophyta > Magnoliopsida > Sapindales > Rutaceae > Zanthoxylum > Zanthoxylum bungeanum. The sequence goes on along the minus strand of SKCR01004793.1, from coordinate 6,232 downwards.
TAAAATTAAAATCGTTTAAATACATTTTCACCCAGGATTATGTTTTTAAACACTAATCTTTCAATTATCTTGATTCTAATAGTCCAACTATTTAATCAACGATTTTAGGTACAATTTATTATAATGATTACTATAGTCCAACTATATAATAAACTATAATTTAATTGGTTAAATTCAATTATATTGATTACTATAATCCAATTATAAAATCAACTATCAATTGAAATAGTTTGAATACAGTCCAACTGTTTAATTAAAACAAAAATTAAATATTAGTCCAAATAATATATTAATTTATTTGACGAAAAATTTATATGAGCGCATATGGCAAGTAACTAAACGAATATTGCAAATTTTAAACTTGCCTCCCACTATTTTTCGGCGAGCCTCTAACCATCTGTTGAGTACTCTGGAAACCTTGTTTCATAGTAGTGGGCTAGGATCCCGTTAAATAACACACAATCTTGACTTTGGCCAACAAATTTTTTGATAATTAACTAGTAGATCTCTAAGATCAATTGGATCCCATCCAATTCCTAGATCCAATAGGTGGACATCCAAGTCCGAAACATATATCTTATATATGCCAATATATCCAATATATTGCCTAACCTTTTTCCTCTGAATCAACTAAGCCTTGGCTTTGGCATAACAAACTTAGTGATCCAGTTAAGCGGAACCCATTGACTTTGAAAGCTTCGTAATCAATGTCGATGGACAAGAAGTGATCTTGACGTGGCCAACAAATCACAACTTGGACAAGACACCTATATGGAACAAAGCCTTCATGATTCAAACACATCCGCGACGGACAAAGGTCTTGACTTTGGCCAACAACCAATGCCAGTCTTGGATCTTGAGTAAGAATCACTCAATGGAAGGAAAAACACTTAATATATTTTTGAGGGTTTTTCGCGTGCAATTGGCAACCAATTAATTATCTTTGTTAAGGTCTCATCATCATACACCCTAAACATGCATTATAAACACATAATAAGGCACATAAAAATAATATAATAATGATATGCGGATGAATACTTAACACATTGTTCCTAGAACAAATCTCTCCATTTCCTCTATCCCGCTAGCACATGTATTTCTTCTACCGATTACATAACACTTCCAAAGAAATCTCATTTACATTGTGGGGAATATGTGAGAAGAGAAATACAAAAAGTAAGGAGGTAATAGGCTGGACACGCAGGTCCAATTTATAATTTCTAAATTTATTACAACAATTTACAAAATTGCCCCCCCATCTAATATCCATCCGATATACATTATTCATACATCACAACCATATATTCACACAAGCATGTTATCAATCAATCTAATCCAATTAATTAATTTGAATATTAATGACCATCCAATGTTCAAACAACGATTTGATTTTGCGCGCGTTTTGCGAATAAGTACTCAAAGTACGAATTCTTGAATTAATTAAACTACAAATTAAATCCAATTTAATATGTATTTAATACTAATTCATTTATTTAATTCCAAATTAAATATTACACTTTTTAATGAACCTTTACGACTTAGATTCTAAATCTAATCGTTACGGGTCTCAAAGCCCGATTAACATCAAATGTCAATTTAATTTAAAGTCTAATGGGTTTTAATTAATTTCTAAGGCATGGACTTTTGGTCAATATGGGTCAAACCCAAATACCAAGCCCATTAAGGAATCACCCTTATTTGCCAAGAAACCAATTTAGGCCCAATTACAACCTTTCAAGCCCAATTTCCAAAATAGGCCCAATTAATTAAATTATCAAATTCTAAATTTTATAACTTAATTAACCAAAGTGTAAGCCATAATTAATTACCCAAATTAACATTTCCAAAACACAAATTTGTACAATTAATTATGCTCATCATGATCAAAACATGTCCAACACATTTTAATCAAAAATCAAACCCATTTCATGCTTCTTAACTCACGGCAATGGTAAGGATTTTTGTCCAATTCCAATTTCAGTCCAATTGAATTTAAATTAACATTCCCAAAGTCTTTCAAACTCATCCAATGAATCAAAAAATAAAAAATCACCATGACAAATGGCATTGAAACCCTCGGCCAAGCCTAAGATTTGGGCAAAAATTGATCCAATCAACTTTTCATGAAATTGATCAAATCCAACTTCAATTAAACATCATTCAAGCATACTCAATCAAAGAATTTTATCAAATCATGCTCAAATTCAATTTACCCAATTTTAACCCTAAGTTCAAGTTTCATGCTCAAATGGCTCTGATACCATTGTTGGGTTTCTCTAAGGTTCCAAGGATCAAATAAAGCATCAAACATGTGTGAATACTACAATGAAATATGGCGAAATCATACTCACATTGAACGGCTTTTGCGATGCGAGGAACAATGAAAACTTTTTATGCCCTTTGAAGCTTATTGAACTCTCGGCATTTACTGGTTTTTGTCCACCTCAAATTCGGCCATCACCACCATCAAGCTCCAAGCTTTGTGTTGTGATTCCATGCTCACGGGTGCGGTTCCCAATCACCTTCGCAAGACCTTTAAAGCGTGCTAGCACTCCGGAAAATTTGCCGCTAAACTTCATTTGTTTCTTCTTCATATATCGGCAATGACAGAAAACAGAAGAGGAAAACAGCCCCTTGGGCGTGAGAGAGGAGAAGTGAGAGAGAGAGTGTGTGTTTTCTTATTTTGTTTTCTAAAAACAATTATGAAAATCTATTACCAAAATTTGGTATTAGCCTTTAAAAAAGTCAACCATAGTTTTGGCTCAAAATTTGCATTAAAAGCTCGGTTTCGTTAATTCCAAATTAACGAATTTTCCGTTGCGACGAAATTAAATCTAATTTAATTAAATAACTTTGCCTAGCAAAATTCCTATTCACGTCCCTAACGAATTAATTCTAAATTAACTCGTTCGCCCGAATTAAATTTTAAATTTAATTCCGCATCGAAATCCAATTTCGTTTGATATATCGAATATATTATTTTATAGATTAATTCCAAATTAATCGTTATCTCTCTTAAATTAATATTTTATCCCAGATAAAATATCTCCGTAATTAATCCCAGATTAATTTTCTCTCTCTACTAATTAATCACAGATTAATAAAGTGCGAGTCATACGTCATCGGTGAATCTTCGGGAAGCGACCCATGAGATCCCCGGATATGTTGGCAGTAAATACGATCGTCGGACTGTTCGAACACGTAAGTACCTAGTACTACATTTTTACCGATTTACAAGACAAGATTGGCTTCTAGCAAATCGCCATGCCTACCCAATTCTCCAGAAATATTCTTACTGGAATATATGATCTATATCAGGCGTAGTATACGTAGTATTGCGTATTTCGATCCAGCATCAGATGTCACGTGCAAGGCCTGGGGCTGGAAATGTGTCTGCCCCGTACGAAGCACATATCGGATCTCTGGTAACTAGTCTCTTTAATCGGATAATCATGACCTAGTCATATTATCCCGATGACTGCAGTACATAAGAGAACCAGTTCCGTATCCTACGTGATCATCATCTCCACTATGACTGGAGTGATACTTCCATCTCAATATAAACAGAAGAGGCGTACACAGAACCTGTTAAAGCCCTGGACGACCAAAACCAAAGTATATTGATTGTCGCAAGTATTAGCGGTGCAAGTCTCAAGTTAAGACCAAATACACCTACCCTGATTCGGACTTCCATTGACATATAGTCATACTACCAATGGAATTCTGAGGGGTCTATCCAGAGCGAATCTGTTTCCGTACCATCTGTAAACATAACCTCCTATTACACTTGCATGAGTATCCTATACCCAAATATATGAGAACTATGCCGTTATGCTCCCATAACAAGCACAAGTGCAATACTAGTCTATTCCGCATTATCGATGTCCAATCTCGATAATACTACGACTATGGATATTTAATGATTAAACCTTTATGGATTGATATTGTCTCATATCTTATCAATCCGGAACTAATCATATGGACCTTCTATCATTTATACATCTTTGGTAATCTAATTACAAATGACAGAAGAGCAATTTCCTTTGTCACATAGTTAATTTGTACAAAAACACCATGATCTGTACAAATAGTGATGCTATTGGTCATAACTGTCCAACAATCTCCCACTTGGCCTATAGCCAATCACTCAAGTGTCCAACACCCGAACTATGTACGATTCGCTCAAACTTCTGCTGAGGAAAGGCTTTCGTCAGCGGATTTGCATGATTATCGTCTGATACGATTTATTCGATCATCACATCGCCACGATGTATGATCCGAACGAATCAGATGAATATTTGAAGTATATAGCTGGATCGTTAATGAGACCAGTAATTCTTTAGCTGCGCTGTAGCCTAACTCAGCTGCTAACAGAACTAAATCTAATCTAATTAGATTATTATCAATCTAGAAGGCTTCTATTGCTGCCTCAGCTGCAGCAATAACCCGCTTTTGTTGTTTATTCGGTAACAGTATCTTGCTCGAAAGATTTCCAGCTCACTGTTTCGTTATTCAAACTTTATAGTACCTTTGTTACGACTTATAGTCATTTTTATCCGTTAGGAAACTTGTAGCAGTGAACCCAGTCACTTCAAGTTCTCATTCTCAATTGTATAAGACAGCATCCTTAGTTCTCTAAGATACTTAAGGATGTTCTTAACATCAATCCAGTGACTATCACTTGGATTGGCCCGATTTTGACTCCATATGATCAAAGCGTATGAGACACCAGGTCGCGTACATTTATTTCAATGTACGAGTTCTCAGAGAGTGTGAACAACCTTTAGATCTATCCCAGTAGATCTTTATTCCTAGAATAAAGGTTGTCATTACTTAGGCCATTCATTGTCAGTGCGCTCCCACTAACCTCCTTATATACACAAGAATCATTTTGAATTAAATCATATACCATTATGATTACATCAAAGCGACATTTCCAAGAACGTAATGCTTGCTTCAATCCATCCATGGATTGAATAACTTGCAAACCTTGTTTGCTTGTTTTGGTATGACAAAACCGTCAGGGTGTTGTAAACATCCTCCGAAAGGTTTCCGTTTAAGGAAAACGGTTTTGGCGTTCAGCTGCCATATTTCATAAATGAAACATGCAGCATTAGCAAGCATTATCAAAATGGATATACCATGGCAACATGTAAAGGTTTCGTCGTAATCGACACAATGTTGATAACGATACCTTTTTCGCTACAAGCCTAGCTTAGTACGTTGGTATGTTGCCTTCCATGTATGTCTTCCTTGAAGACTTATATAGTACCAATAGGCACAATACCTCCTGGTACAACAACCAGTGTCTAAACTTGGTTGGTATACATGGAATCCATTTCAGACATCATGGCACTTTGCCATAATAGGTAGTCGATACCTTGTATCACTTCCTCATTCGTAGTCAATTCGTGTTCCTCAATAAGATTAACATCTTTATGAGGTGAGATCAGAAACCAATACCCCAGGTTATTTTCTGACTCTCTCCGACTTGCGCGGTTCTTAGGTATTCGAAGATTATTGGTATAGTTTCATCATTGATGAACTATTTGTGTTCCAATAAGGACTCGGTGCCTGGAATAGTATTACTCCGATTTTCATCGAGTTTTACTTTCCTTCCACTTACCACTGCATGTAGGTATTCCTCTTAGGAAAACCATATGGTGAGCAACAATTACATTGTTCTCTAGTGAGTTGTATAAGCACTATACTTCGGTTTCCCTATGATAACCTACAATTAGGCACTTATCCGATTTGGGTTTTAGTTTGGTATCATCCAAACATATGCCTAGCATACCCAAATCATCAAGAATGAGAAAACCCAGTTTCTTTCCTGTTCATATCTAATATGAAGTATGTCAAACAGATTTTATGGAACCTTATTCAAAATAAGTTTTGCACTGATTAATGCGTATCCGTTGAAGGAAAATGGTAGCTCAGAGTGACTCATGATTAACCTTATCATGTCCAACAAAATTCGATTTCTCTATTCGGACACACCCTCAAATTGACGTGTTCCGGGAGGAGTCCTCATTGAAAGAATACTATACTCTTTCAAGTTTTTGAGAAACTTATTGCTTAAGTATTTTCCATCATGGTCTAACCGTGACGGTTTTAATACTTTAGCCGATCTGTTTGTCTACTTCGTGTCGAAATAGTAAAAGTTTTCGATTCGTGTTTCAAAAGAAACACATAACCATAACACGATGCCACATCCATAAAGGTCACGAAA
>SKCR01004792.1:0-26115 GCA_019454045.1 Zanthoxylum bungeanum | reverse complement strand
ACTTTGACTTTGGCCAACAAGCTGTATGAAACTTAACTAGGTAGATCTCTAAGATCAATTGGATCTCATCCAATTCCTAGATCCTGTAGGTGGACCTCCAAGTCCAAAACATATATCCAATATATTTCATAACTTTTTCCTCTAAATCAACTAAGCCTTGGCTTTGGCTCAACAAGCTTAATTATTCCAGTTAAGCGCGACCCATTGACAGTGAGAAAGTTTAGTAATCCACGTCGATATACAGAAGTGACATTGACTTTGGCCAACAAGTCACAATTGCCCAAGACATGCGATATATAACAAAGCTTTCATGGTTCAAACACATCCGCAATGGACAATGATCTTAACTTTGGCCAACAAATCAAAGTCAATCTTGGATCTTGATAGAGAACCACTCAATGGAAGGAAAACGCTTAATATAAAAGTGAAGGTGTTTTTCGTAAATTGGCAACCAATTTATTATCTTTGATTATGTCTCATCATACACTTTTAAACATTCATTCTAAAAGCATAATAAGGCGCGATAAAATTTAATAATGATATGCGGATGTATATTCACAAATTTGTTCCTAGAACAAATCTCTCTCTCTCTCGCTAGCACTTTACATTCTTCGACCCAATTACATAACACTACAAGAAACCTCATTTACATTGAGGAGAATTGGTGAGAAGAGAAATACAATGAGATAAGAAGGTGAAAGGCTTGACACGCAGGTCCAATTTAATTAAATACCATATTTACAACAATTTTCAAAATTGCCCACACCCATCTAATATCCATCTGATATACATTATTCATATTATATATCAAAAGGGATCATAAGGCCGAATATATAAAAGGGTATTCGGCCGCACTTGTAATAAGTCAGGCCAAATATCCGTCACAAATCAGAACGTAAATAGTTAAACAACATGCATATCAATAATGAACTAACCAGAACAGAACATGCATAACAATGAACTAAACAATGGAGTAAACAATCACATGTGTATAATTATTAATAGAAAACCAAAAGTAAGCGTGAATGATTAATATATTAAATTTAAATAGAACTGTAATGTGGCCTGATATTATTATCATATAACCGAATATGTGTGCATGTCCGGCCAGACTTGATGTACGTCCAACCAAAGATATTATGTTAATACAAAAACTCCAAAGCGTAGAAATAATAAGTCTCTCTTCGAGACTCACTTTGTTTTTAAAAACCCACACTAATAAGTCTCTCCTTCAAGATCTCACCTCCAGAAAACTTGAGCTAGGGCAAGATAATTAGAAAGAGATTTTTTTGTCATTTTTATATTACAGTTAAAGATAAATGGCAAATTAAAAAAGAAAAAAGAAAAAGAAAATTCGTTGCGCCTTTTCTTTTCATTCGAAAAAGGTTTCATGAGAGAGGTAGAGAGAGGGAGAGAGGGATAAGGACAAAACAACTTCAGTGAATGATATTGATATTTTTATTTTTATTTGAATTATTATCAGTCATAACTTCCACGTGTGACGTGTCTAGATTGACAAAATATTTAAAGCTCTGGTAAAAGTAACTCGAAGTTTTGAAAAGACTAATTTGCGCTTCAACAAACCTACCACTAACCAACTACTTAGCCATGCTTTTTAACCGTGATTAATCGGTACTTAATTATTTTTTTGAGTGATTAGGTCCGGTTGAATTTGATTATTTTAAATTAAAAATAATTTTTATGTGATTTTGATATATTAATTAATCGATTTTAATTTATGATTTATTAAAAATCATATGACCATATTTTCAATCTATATTTAGTTTTAAGATAAATTTTTGACTTTTAATTGATGATTTTATAAAAAAAAAAAAAAACATGATTCCATTTAAAGCGATGAAAATAATAATAATATATTTCAATTTAAAAAAATATTTATGGAGTAATAACACTAATATCATAAATTTATTATATTTTTTTAAATAAGTATGAAAATAATCCTTTTTTTTTTTTTGAAGATCATCCTTATTTATATTGAATTAACTAAAAATACTTATATTATTTAATAAAATTCGTTATAAATAATAATTTTTAATGATTTTAAAAAAATCTTGATAACTAAGTTTTGTATTTTTTTATTTTTCAAACCGCACGCAAAATAATTTACTAATAGATTTTCGATTAAACTAATACAGTAACCAATTTGCTTAGATTTTAATTTATTCACAGAAAAAGTCAAAAATTTGGCGCACCCGCAATTTTTACGCCACACGATTTACCTACCCTCAGCATTTTACCCGCCTAGTCTATTTAACAAGCTTTCTGGAGAAGACAAAAAGTGTGAACCAAAAATGAAAATGAAAATGAAAATCGCAGCTCTCATTCTGCTCCTCTTGGCCTTCTCGTTCATCTTATCTGAAGCTGAAACGACGATCGTGCAGACGAAGCCTCGAGTTTCCGAATCCTTCGCTGTTAATTATATTCAGGTACAAGTATCATTATTTTTATTTTTATTTTTTGTAAATTATTTATTATTTGATTATTGAAAATTGTTTTTATTTTTATTTTTTTAATGGAAAAATAGAATCTTGTGAACTGCTCGTACTTGGTGATTATAAAAACAAGCTGTGACTCAAGCAACTACACGCGCGATCAGATCAGTATCGCTTTTGGTGATGCTTATGGCAATCAGGTTCGCCTTTTTTCTTTTTCTTTTTTCTTATTATTTTATTTAATTTATGAATATCTTTTATTTGCTTCATGTTTTAGGGTTGAGTTTAGGAATTGTTTTAATTAACTTACTTTTGCAAGATTTAAGACAAATATTTATGAAATAAACAAACCTGCATGTAATAGACATAATATTATTAATAAGTGGCCGACCAAAAAGTAGAGTTGTAGGATAGTTTACTTATAATATAGTGGGACCCGCTTTTTAATTTTATATTATATACTAATAACAACAAAGTTTAGGAGCCTGCAACTTAACAAGGAGGTTGTGCAGTGAGATTACAATGAAGTTATAATTAGGGATGATAAAAATTCTTACGGGTCCTACCAGAGTTGGTATATTAAAGATAGATTAAATTATGATTTTTCATATCTAATAGTTGAGCGGGCGGATAAGATGATAATTTTAAAACATTTTAAAAAAGTATTTTTTGTGTTATTATGTCCGCGAATTCATGAAGATATATATATATATATATATATTCCACTGATAAATCATTTAATTTTTTATGATAAGAGTCACTAAAAAATAAAAAATGAATTTCAATAAAATATTATTTATTTTTTAATATATTAAAAAAAAATATTTTTCTAAGTTTATTAGGTAATTAATTGTTTTTAAAGTTTCTTACAACCACTTATTATATAACTGACTAATACATGAATGTCAATTTATCATAATTAATTTGAACATTGCATACACCATGTCTATTTTATTATTTTCTTACAAAAAAATGTTATTTTATTTTTCATTTTTATATCAATAAACTTTATAAGATATTAAAATGACTTTCTAGTAACTCATCATCACATCACTTGCTGGCTTATAATTAACTTACAAACTTAAATTAATAAATCTACTAAATAAAAAATCTATTACAATAAGAATACATATTATAATTTCATAAGAATTTTATTATAACAAGAAAACATATTGTATTATCTTATTAAACTAAGCAACGCAATTAAATTATAAAATTAAATTAATAAATATATTAAATGAGAAATCTATTATAATAAAAATATAATAAGATCAAGAAAACATATAACACCATCCTATTATTTTTTAATAATATTACAGGTAATTCGAAAAATATTATAATTATAAATGTAATAACAATATAAACTTAAAAATTATTTTATTGATGGCTGCAATTTACTCAAATTTTACAAGACTTTGATTTTGGAATATTATTACAAATAATTCATCAAAGAATATAACCATAAATGTAAGAATAACAGAAACGGAAAAATATATTTTTATTAAGGCTACAATTCACTCAAATTTTAAAAAATAGGAGTTTCATAAAAATCTATTTTAATTTACAGATTTTATGTGATATTTTCTTTTCTATAAATTAATTATTAAATTTTGTTTTTCTTGAAATTTCTCATTAAACTTCATTCATTCTTTGTTTGTTAATTTTTCAATGAATTTAGTTTTGAGGAGAATTGTATTAAATCAACATTTTTTTTTTTTTGGGATTGGAATAATAATAATAATCTCATCCTCAACTATTCTTATATAACGAATTTCAATCTTTTTACTCCTTGCGTTATCCTTTATTTCAAAAAAAAAACCCATTATTTGCAGGTATAATAAAATGCCAAAAAATTTATTTAAACTGCCTCATTCTAATAATTTACTATTCAATTTTTCTTTTGGATAAATTCTTTTATAGGGAGTTAAAGATATATAAGATTCAAGTTATGTACTTGGAGATGAAGAAGCAATTTGATTATAAAATCTGATTCTTCTTTTACTTGAATGGGTTCCTATTGAAACCAAAAGTGATTTTTTCCCCTCACTAATCTTGCTATTATAATTAAGGTAACTTGGTTGATTTTTTAATAGATGATTTTAAATAATATCATGGATAATTCAAAAAAGAATATAATCATAAATTTAAGTAAAATATTATAGAACCGGTCATCAATATCTTTTAAAAAATTAATATGAATATAAGAAATAACATGCTCAGCTTGCACGAAGTGCGTGAAATTGTGATAAAAGATACGCTCGATTCGTGTAATGCATGTGTCCTAAATAACATTATCATTTTTATAATCATTTGGAATTTTAGTAAAAAAATGTGATAACCCGTGTAAAGTGCGAGTTTTATATTAGTTCAAAATAAATACAAAATATTTTATTAAATAAGTGCTAATTTTTTTTTTTTTTTTGGGATTCTGGCTTGAAATAAATTTGATAAATGAAATTAAAATACTTGGTTATTCATTGAAATTTCCGAAGAACGTTCAGAAATAAGTAATATAAGGGAACCCCTTTTACAAGAAATTAGTGTACCTGATAATTATAAAATAAAATTTGGGAAAGTCCCAAATCTAGAAGAAGGAAGCTCTTCTTATGAAGATCAAATTCCTATAAAATATAAAAATAATGAGCTTGTTGTATCAAGAGGAAGGAATAGTTTTGATACAATAAGAAAAACAAATGATAACCTCAAGTTTATCTACTTTAAGAAGAAGTATAAGCTATATAGATGTCAAAAGACATGCACCCACACTTTGTATAAACAAAGAGTATTTTAATGGAAGTAGTATAAGCTATATATAGATGTCAAAAGACATGTACCAACACTTCGTATAAACAGAGAGTATTTTAATGGAATTGAGGGAGTCATAGGACCATATATATTAATAGTCACATGGGCAAGTAATTGCCACATTGTCAAAGATAAACATTTCAATCTAAAATGGGAATCCGTAGAACCATATGAATATAAAAACTTTGATGGAATAATCTTTAGATGTAATCAAATTGCAATTGTGCTAATAATATTACAAGGTCATGAAATAGCAGTATCTTGCTGTATAGATAGTGAAATTGATGGAGGAACGTATCACGTTCTTCTAGGAAATTCGTTCTTAGAGTCTATTGAAGACTATAAAATAACCAATGAAGGTTTTGAATTCACAGATGATGGAGAAATTATATTTTGTCCTAAAGTTAAGGAATAATGCCAAATGAAATTAAATTTCCTCTATTTGTGTATATCCAAATAAGATTTATAGACAATAATGTAACAACCTGTGCCCTCCTAGATACAGGATCAGAGATTATATTAATCAAATCTTTCCTTTGGAAATGATGGAATAATATGGAGAAATCCATGACAATACAAGAAATCACTGGAAATTCGAGTATAGAAAAATACTTTTATAATTTACCAATACTTTTAGGTAGTAAAATCATTACAATTAAACATGTATACGCTTATGATAATTTAGAAGTAGATGTACTTCTTGGAAATGATTTCATTCAACAGTTTGCCCAATACGGACAAACGTTGTATATGATTACACTTAAAACACCACGTGGTCATCTAGTAAAACTTCCCAGAGAATTTAAACCATTTAGAGTTCAGCCAGCCCATCGTGGTGATGAATTAATGTGGATTTAATTAGAGATTAAAACTCTAAGTTACAAGTGTAAACAAGCTAAGAAGCAAATAAATTATTTGGAAGAATCACATCTATCTATAGAAGATGTAAAAAAGGCAATAGTTGAAAATTATGGAAAAAATCCAATAGAAAAATGGGATATTCAAAAGGATATGCCGAGATCAATTAATTGATCCTACCATAATAATCAGGATAAAACTAATGATCTATAACAAAAAAGATAAAGATGAATTCAATAAACAAATAAATGAACTATTGGAGCTTAAATTAATAAAGCCCGGTAAAAGCCAACACAGCAGCCCAACTTTTATGGTTAGGAATCATGCTGAAATAAAAGAGGGAAGACCCGTATGATCATCAATTATAAAGAATTAAATAAAGTAACTTTTGATGGAAATTTTATACCAAACAAAAATGTGTTAATCAACCTAGCTAAAGGAAAAAATTACTATTCAAAATTTAACTGTAAATCAAGCTTTGAGCAAATAAAATTAACAAAAAAATATGTGCCATTAACGGCATTAGTGCACCTAATGGTCATTACGAATGGTTAGTAATGCCCTTGGGTTAAAGTATGCACCACAAATTTATCAAAGGAAAATGGATAAAATTTTTAGTAAAGATAATGATCATATGTTAGTATATGTGGATGATATTCTCATCTGTTCAAAAACATATGAAGATCATATTAAACATTTAAAAGAATTCTCTACAATTTGTAGAAAAAAATGGTATAATTCTGTCTCAAAAGAAAGCAGAAATTAAAAGAAGTGAAATAGACTTTTTAGGTTTAACCATAAGTTCAAATTGAATTAAACTTCAACCCTATATCTCGGAAAAGATTAAAGAATTTCCTAATATTTTATTAGATAGAAAGATGATACAAAAAATTTTAGGATGTTCAAACTATTTAGAAAGCTTTATTGGCAAAAAGCGTACACTTCATCAAGAGTTATTAAAGAAAAATAATACAAAAGGATGGACTATAGAACATACAGAAACAGTTAAAAAACTCATAGAAGAATGTAAAGATTTACCATAGAGGAATTTGATAATCTAATAGTGCAAATAGATGCGTCCGATTTATATTGGGCAACACTATTAAAAATAGACATCGGTGAAATATGCCAATATTCCAGTGAAACTTTTAACTCAGCTGAGATAAATTATTCAACTAATGAAAATGAATTACTCGCTATAGTTCGAGGAATAAGGAAATTCACATTATTCCTTTTACCAAAAGGGTTTACTGTTGAAGCTGACAATACACAAGTTAAATGTTTAATTTTCAATAAATTACCACAAGAACCTCAATATAGAAGATTACAACGATGGCAAGTCATATGAAGTTCTTATAATTTTAATATTGTTCATATTAAAGGATCTGATAATTTTTTGGCAGATATTTGAGCAGACATCTAGAACATTTATAAAAACTTGGTTAAACAGATCAATGTCATCTTGGAAAAATTGACCAAGGTACAAGAAAGGCGGACTCTTATTGAACAAGAATTCAAAAATTTTAAAGGAAGAGTCTTCAACGAAGTTGAAGGATTCCAGAAGAAATTAACATTTGTTAATAATGAGTATAATGAGCTATTTAAAGCTGTAGACAATTATGCAGAAGATTTCCAATCTTTTGCTGATAAATTCTGGAGTCCACAAGGAACAACAGTTCTAGCTGGATATTCACATGATTCTTACGAGGATGTTCAAGAAAGTTTGCAGACACAGGCAAACGTACAGTCTCAATGGCAAAATTAAGTCTTATACATTCAAGGCAACTTGCAGCCATAAGTAAGTATATAGGAATAACAGCGCTCACAGCCTGTGCCACATTCAGGTGTAAAATAAACCTTAACAGGGAAATATCCCTAGAAGAGAAAAGAAAGCTACGCATTCACTTGTAGCACTCGTAAGGCCTCATTCATCTCTTACCTGGCAAAAAGGCGATAAACAAGAAACACCAGGCTCCTTAGGCGCATGTCTCAGCAACACAAAACGAGCGTTTCGCTTGTTATAGGACTTGACCAAACATCTCACGACACGAGCTGACAGCAATTACTATGTCAACAGAAAAGGCTACCTTTTTTTCACCCACTCATTTACCTGAAAAAGCCTTTTTCTAATCATTGTTCCTTACGATACTTGTGGCTTTCTACTTCCTCTCTCAAAATGAAACTGATAGGAAAGCTCTTATGTGACTCTGGCTTTGAGTGTGATGGTGAAGTTGTTGCTATCCTTGTGCCTAGAGTAATTTGGTTGGGAGGGAACCAGACTATGTCACAAGGCCAAAAACCTTTGTGATTGGTGAAGGAAGCAGCCAAAATGGAGCTGATAAACTAAAAAATTTTCAAAAAAGAAAAACAGTTTACCCCTTGCTCCATGGGAAAATGAATATTTTGATTTTGCAAAACTCATTTATGAGCTTAAACAAGGACAAGTCTTTTTCCGTTTACAAGATAAACAAAGTATCTATCCAAGGATTACTTGTGTTCATAACAGTGCTCCAATTTTTGTCAAAAGGTTTGCGGAAAACGGATTTTTAGATAGACTTTAATCTTTATCCTTCAAAGATTTGAATGAAATTAAAGAACTACCAAGAGATTTCCAAAACGCTGTCAGAAATTTCACTGGTGGTGAAAACATTTATCTAAGGTTTTATTCAATCAGTCTAGAATTTGATGGACGAACAATTTATGAAGCATTTCATTTATTACCATGGGATACGTAACCAATGTTTCCATAAGTGGTTCTGATTCAGAGTATAAAATTCCTTATATTAACAAAACATGGATGCATTATAGAATAACTCTCGAAATTAAGGTCATTGGGAACCTATTACGAGAATTCTATGAAAATGGTTATCAAACCTATCAACAAGGCGGCCAAGGATGAATGATAATCATGCCCTATGAAGATGGAAATAGATGCAGACACATAGAAGAAAGAATAATGGAAATCGACACAGATCGATGGCCCAACTGTCCAGAAACTGTGATAGAAGCTTGTAGACTACTCAAACATCAACATCATCAATAGTTAGTGGAGAGAAAAAACTGAAAAGATGTAGACCAGGCCACGATGAGCTGTCTAAAAAATGTAAAATAAAGGTTGATTGACAAAGGTGTGAAACCACCATTAAAAATAAAAGCGTCGGCACCATAGAAAAAAGACGCGTGTAAAGAATAATCCTCTAAATAAAGTAAAATTTGTTGGGACCACGGAGTGAAGACAAGTAGCAATTACTTTATGAAAGCCTTATCCTCATAGGGCTATAAAAGCAACAGAAATCAAGGAACAAAGGGAGAAGGTTTTTTCTTTGGAAAAAAGAATTTTACTTCACATACTTAGAAGCTATTTTCCTTCTGCAAATATGAGTGTAATTAAAAAAATTTTCTTAAGTAAATTGAAGGGAGTATTGAACTTCTTGTAAATCCTTATGTTCATATTTATGTAAAATAGTGTCATATAAATAAAAGTAATATTTTACTACTATAGTTTCTTACTAATCCGCACTTGATTTCCCGCCTTTGCCTATTTCCTTTTCCGAACTCGTAATCGTCTCTAAGTCTGTCGGTATGTGCTCTTCAGGTATGCTCCCATTCCTTTAGCGCTTAGTGGGAGAAGTGGTATATCGAGACCATGGGGTTCCTTTTCTATCTCCATTGGCCTAGCCTTTATCCTTTTTACCAGCTTACCCGTCGAGCGAAAGTCCTGATTTTGCTTTCTTGCCTCACTCAATTAGTTCACTTTCTCTCGGACCTGTGTCAGGATGAAACTCTTCCTTCAGGTGCGTCTGTCTTTCGTTTCGTGTCAGTTCTTGTCGTAGAGGTAGTCTATGGTCTTTCAGTTGTAGGACCATTGGCCTAGTGTCAAACAAATTCCTTCCGGACCGAGAAGTCGAGGACTCTGCGACTTTAGTTTAGACTCTTTCCCTCCTGCCTTCAAGTAAGGAATCCTTTTTCGCTTCGCACCTTTAGTGGTTGAGCTGACCAAGCAAGTCATTTGTTTTTCTTTCTCTGTAATAGCACCTAGGGTAACCCGACCTTTCTTCCTTCGGGTGGTGAAGTGACTGCCTTTGTTGGGTCAGGAATGGTACGTACGTATGATAGCCAGCCGGAACGAATATTTACTTTAGAACGGTTTTCGGCTACCATGAGGGCGGGGTGAAGAGCACTTCGGTCAGATCCCTTCCTAGAAATGCTATAACTGATGACCCTTTTAGCACATTGAACTGTTAACTTCTCTCTCATACGTCGTTCATTTCGTGAATTATTATTCTCACAAGTTTGTGGGCATGGTTTCGTACTCACAAAGATCGCAATGCTCAATCTGACCTTGTAGCCCTTTGCTTGGCAACTACATCCACCACTGTTGGAACTGAGAGGGTCCCCCCGTACACTAGGACACACCCTACCTGCCCTAGCTTCGTCAAAGAAGACCCTCCGCTTCTAAGAGAGAGAGTTTTCGAACGAAGAAGAGAGATCAGATGTGGTGAAAGCATCGCATCGGTTGCTACATCCCCACCTACTGTACAAAGACCCACTGCCCATGCAGAAAGAGAATGTCTGACGGGAAAACATGATCGAATGCAGTTCGTCTAATCACTTTGAGGCCACTCATGTCTAAGGGCATCCCTCTCTTAGTATCAACCTATCGCGGTGTGAAAGGAATAGCCTTGAGTCCTGAGAATGAGAATGAAGTCACTAACCCCGGGGCATAAATGGTTCTTCTCCTCGGGGCTTGGCTTTGTGGTATGAGACTAATCAACTGGAAGAGCTTGCCAGGATGGCTTGGTAAGCAAGCAAGCAGGCGCCAACTCCCAGTTCTTTCTCTTCTCTCTTTTTTGGGCCCCTTGTGAACCCCCCGTCCATTATAATAAACCCCCCGTCAAGAATGGACGCTGACTAGCTATTAATTGATTGACTTGATTATGTGTCAATCTTACTGTATTTCCTACAGGATCTACAAATCCTGAAATTGTTTCTTCTTGTTCATCATCACTTAATGTGTGAAGTCTATGTACAGTGTGAATAGTGTTTTCATCTAAACCTTTCTTTGATACCATTTTGAAGTGTGCACGATTTCAGATCAAATCGCAACCCGACCTGAACCGCACCGATCCGAACCGAACTGCGCAGTTTGAAAAATATTAAAGATGATTTCGGGTCAGCCTGAACCAAACTGTTAATTTTGGGTCGGTGTGCGATTTTGACCTACACCATAATCCGAACCGCACAAATCGCAAATTATGACCCGAACCGCCTAAACCGTCGATCCGCATTCAAATTAGACATTATTTTATATTTTTCTTCTTCTTTAGCCATGAAATCTAGGATATTTAATGATCATATGACAATATGCAATGTATAAAGGAAAACTAGGTATTTTTTCTCTTTAATTATTATGTGAAAACACAAAAAAATTTCTTTAAAAAAATTCTAATCCAAATCGCCGACCCGAACCATCGCGGTTTTCCTTATTAAATTTGCTGATTTCGGTTTATAATTTCCTAAACCGCCAACTCGCACGGTTTGAAATGTAAAACGAAAAAAATTGACCCGAACCGCACCGCAAACACCCCTACCATTCTTGACGGGGGGTTTATTATTGTGGATATGATCACTTTTTCTAACAAAAAAATATAATCTTGTTTTAATTTTTCACATAAAATATTTAAATCAATCTTTATTTTCATCATCAGTATACCAGAAATATTAACTTGTAAATAAACAATCATCATATTTGAAAATTTAGGTTTCCTGAATTTTTTCCTAAATCAATAAGATCATATTATTGTAAATTAATATCATAATGTATAAAAATAATCTTTTGGTCTTACATTGTCTTCCTTGTTAAGCGCACTCTGCTACCATTCACCTTTCTGCAGTAACCTTTGTCTGTTTGCCACACGACGGACAACGTCTAACTGCTTCCACGCCTCTGCGACTTCAGTCCTATTTTGTCATAGTGACTCACTGTATGCAGTTTGGTGTTTGATTTTCGAATAACTCTTAGTAAGAAATTGGAGTAGTAAAAGATTACTTTTATTTATATGACAATATTTTACATAAATATGAACATAAAGATTTATAGGAAGTTCAATACTCCCTTCAATTTACTTTAGAATATTTTTTTGAATTACAATCATATTTGCAGAAGGAAAATAGCTTCTAAGCATGTGAAGTAATATTCTTTTTTCCAAAGAAAAACCTCATCCCTAGGGGTGTGCATTAATCGGTTTTAACCGATTAACCGAACCGTTCCGACCCATTTTTTTATTACGGTTCGGTTAATTTGGTTAAATCGGTTATTGCGGTTAAATTTTTTAACTTTTTCGTTATTCGATTCGGTTACGGTTATGAGATTCGTATAACCGCACCGACCGATTAACCGAAATTAAACCATATATATAGATATATTTAATCAAATGTTAGTTAGAATCGGTATTTTTAGAATTGGATATGTGATCGAATTAGTGATCCAAAAAATTTAATGCGTCAGTGATTCGACCGGTTGAAACGTTCCAAAAAAATCGGTAAAACCGACCTACATCATATATAATTTTACTAATTAAAAATTATAAAAAATATTAAATTTTAATTTATTGGATTGGTTAATAACCGAATTAACCATAACCGACTGAAATATAATGGTTAATTGGTTAATGGTTATGTGTCATAAATTGGTTAAATCGGTCACATTTTTATTTAACCGAAAATTTCGGTTACGGTTAAAAAATAAGGATTAACCGACCGAACCGACCGATGCACACCCCTACTCATCCATTTGTTCCTTGATTTCTGCTGCTTTTAAAGCCCTTTGAGGATAAGGCTTTCATAAAGTGATTGCCACTTGTCTTCAATCAGTGGTACCAACAGATTTTGCTTTATTTAGAGGATTCTTCTTCTTTACAAGCGTCTTTTTTTTGTGGTGCCGACGCTTTTATTTTTAATGGTGTTTCCCACATTTGTTAATCAACCTTTCTTTTACATTTTTAAGACAGCTCATCGTGGCCTGTTCTACATCTTTTCAGTTTTTTCTCTCCACCTGCTGTTGATGATGTTGATGTTTGAATAGTCAACAAGCTTCTATCACAGTTTCTGGACAGCTAGGCCATCGATCTGCGTTGATTTCCATTATTCTTTCTTCCATGTGTTTGCATCTATTTCTATTTTAATAGGGCATGATTATCATTCATCATTGGCCGCCTTGTTGATAGGTTTGATAATCATTTTCATAGAATTCTCAATGACCTTAATTCCGAGAGCTCTTCTATAATACATCCATCTTTTGTTAAAATAAGGAATTTTATATTCTGAATCAGAAGCTCTTAGGGAAACATTGGTTATGTATCCCGTGGTAATTAAATGAAGGGTCATGCTAACAAGTGCCCTAATGGCACTTATTAAGAATCCATATTTGGAAAGTTTTCACATCACTTTTTTGGGAAATGTGAAAAATTATCAAAATTTTAATTATTTTTTTTTTTCATAAAAACTTTCCAAAAATGGATCCTTAAAGAAAATCCTTAGGACACTCATTAGCATTTCCCTTAAATGAAATGCTTCATAAATTGTTTGTCCATCAAATTCTGAACGTATTGAATAAAACCTTAGAAAAATGTTTTCACCATCAGAGAATTCTCTGACAGCATTTTGGAAATCTCTTGGTAGTTCTTTAATTTCATTCAAATCCTTTGAAGGATAAAGTCTATCTAAAAATCTGTATTCCGCAAACCTTTTGACAAAAAATGGAGAACTGTTATGAACACAAATAATCCTTGGATAGATACTTTGTTTATCTTGTAAACGGAAAAAGGCTTCTCCTTGTTTAAGCTCATAAATGAGTTTTGCAAAATCAAAATATTCATTTTCCCATTGAGCAAGGGGTTTTTCAATTGAAAAGGAAATTGTTTTTCCTTTTTTGAAAACTTTTTAGTTCATCAGCTTCATTTTGGCTGCTTCCTTCACCCATCACAAAAGTTTTTGGCCTTGTGACATAATCTGATTTTAGGGATATTTCCCTGGTTAAGTTTTCTTTTATACCTGAAGGTGGCACAGGCTGTGAGCGCTGTTGTTCATTTATACTTGCTTGTGGCTGCAAGCTGCCTCGAATATATACGGCTTGATTTTGCCGTTGAGACTATACGTTTGCCTGTGTCTGTAAACTTTCTTGAACATCTTTGTAAGGATCTTGTGAATATCCAGCTAGAACCGGTGTTCCTTGTGGACTCCAGAATTCATCAGCAAAAGATTGGAAATCTTCTGCATAATTGTCTACAGCTTCAAATAGCTCATTATTAATAAATGATAATTTCTTCTGGAATTCTTCAACTTCGTTGAAGACTCTTCCTTTAAAATTTTTGAATTCTTGTTGAATAAAAGTTTGCCTTTCTTGTACCTTTTGTCAATTTTTCTTTTGGATGTCTACTCAAATGATCTGTCAAAAAATTATCAGATCCTTTAATATGAACAATATTAAAATTATAAAATTTTAATATGACTTGCCATCATTGTAATTTTCTATATTGAGATTCTTGCTGCAATTTATTGAAAATTAAACCTTTAACTTGTGTATTGTCAGTTTTAACAGTAAACCCTTTGGGTAAAAGGAATAATGTGAATTTCGTTATTCCTCGAACTATAGCGAGTAATTCCTTTTCATTAGTTGAATAATTTATCTCAGTTGAGTTAAAAGTTTCACTGGAATATCGGTATATTTCACCGAGTTCTGTTTATAATATCAATACAAGAGTTGTTTAACATTAACTATACGTTTGATTAAGGTGAGAATGAGTTTAAGATGAGGGAGCATGAACTAACCATGTAGGAAGAATAGAGAGAGAGTGAATGAGTTTAAAGGCAAGAAATTATATGTTTGGTTGAATGAGAGAATGAACATGAGTTTTTGGTAGATAAATTTGAAAAATGTCATTTTTACCAAGTCAATACACAATATTATTTGTCATTGACTTGGTACTTTGACTTATACTTGTGGCTATAAATCTCCCACAAGACAACTAATGTTAAAAAAAATTAACAAAATACACTACTAGTGAAATATGCCGATATTCCAGTGAAATTTTTAACTTAGGTGAAATAAATTATTCAACTAATGAAAATGAATTACTCGCTATAGTTCGAGGAATAAGGAAATTCACATTATTCATTTTACCAAAATGGTTTATTATTGAAACTGGTAATATACAAGTTAAAGTTTTAATTTTCAATAAATTGCCACAAGAACCTCAATATAGAATATTACAACGATAGTAAGTCATATTAAGTTTTTATTCCTTTAATATTGTTCATATTAAAGGATCTGATAATTTTTTGGTAGATCATTTGAGTAGACATCCAGAACATGGATAAAAACTTGGTTAAACAGATCAATGACATCTTGGAAAAATTGACCAAGATACAAGAAAGACAGAGTCTTATTGAACAAGAATTCAAAAATTTTAAAGGAATAGTCTTCAACGAAGTTAAAGGATTCCAGAAGAAATTATCATATGTTAAAAATGAGTATAATGAACTATTTAAAGCGGTAGACAATTATGATCTTTTGCTGATGAATTCATTATTTACGTAGCTTAATTTCTATGATTTCTTTATGTATATATAGACAATAGCCATTATTTGCAGGTAAAATAAAATGCCAAATTTTTTTTTATTTAAACTGCCTCATCTAATAATTTACTATTCAATTTTTCTTTTGGATAAATTCTTTTATAGGGAGTTATAGATATATAAGATTCAAGTTATGTACTTGGAGATGAAGTAGCAATTTGATTATAAAATCTGATTCTTCTTTAATTGAATGGGTTCCTATTGAAACCAAAAGTGATTTTTTTCCCTCACTAATCTTGCTATTATAATTAAGGTAACTTGGTTGATTTTTTAGTAATTGATTTTTAAATAATATCATGGATAATTCAAAAAAGAATATGATCATAAATTTAAGTAACATATTATAGGTTTGGTCATCAATAACATGAATATAAGAAACAATATGTTCAACTTGCACGAAGTGCGTGAAATTGCGGTAAAAGATACGCTTGATTCGTGTAATTCAAGTGTCCTAAAACAACATTATCATTTTTATAATCATTTGGAATTTTAGTAAAAAATGTGATAATCCGTGTAAAGTGCGAGTTCTATATTAGTTCATAATAAATACAAAATATTTTTTTAAATGTATGAGGATGTACGAGTGTATTGAAGTGCTTTATCGTCATATATAAGGTGTTTTCAAAAGCAATTGCTTCTCGATGAAGTGCTTTTGCTTAAGCTAGTTCGATGCTTTTATGGTTCATAAACGTGCTTCTTGCAAAAGTGCTTTTAGAATGGTACATTTAGCAGTTAAAGTAGAGATTAATGTTAATGTTGAAACATTGATAATCAGGTTTATGCGCCGAGACTGGATGATCCATTTACCAACACATTTAAAAGCTGTGCGTCGGATGCATTTCAAATTGAAGGACCATGTACTAAGGACATATGTTATGTGTATTTGCATCGAACTGGATCCGATGGTTGGGAACCTGAGACTGTGAAGATTTATGCTCCGGATTCCATCCCCATTACTTATTACTTCAACTCCTCTATTCCCAATGAGGCTGGTATGGACTCAATTTGTGCCATGGTTCTTCGTCTCCGTTTACTCCTCCTCCTTCGTTTATTCCACCACCACCTTCGTTTCATCATCCTCCTCCTCCTCCTTCGTTTCCGTTTATTCCACCACCACCTTCGTTTCATCATCCTCCTCCTCCTCCTTATTATCCTCCTTCTCCTCCTTATCCTCCCCCTCCACCTCCGTCTCCTCCTCCTCCACCTCCTTCTCATCCTCCCCCTCCACCTCCGTCTCCTCCTCCTCCTTCTCATCCTCCCCCTCCACCTCCGTCTCCTCCTCCTTGTCCTCCCTCGTCTCCTCCTCCTCCCCTCCATCTCCTCCTCCTCCGTCTCCTCCTCCTCCTTGTCCTCCATCATCTCCTCCTCCTCCTTCACCATCTTCTTCACATCAATATTGTATTCCCAGATTGTTTGTTTATGTGATTCTGGGCTTTATCGGAAGTGTTGTGTTTTAAGTTCCTAGATTATTTGTGCAAGTAATTCCTGGGATTTTTCCCAAGTGCTTTTGCTGTAGGCTTGGAACTACCATTTGCTGTTATTTTATTATGTATCAAATGGTTACATTATCTGATGTTAGGTATTTGACAGATATTTAATATTTGTAAAACCATGGTAGTTACTAATTTACTATTTTTGCCATGGTCTCGGGTTCAAATTCTTAAAACAGTTTCTCCTGAAAAATGGGGATAAAGTTTTTAAAACTCTGTCTAAAACGAAAATCTTATACAACAGATACAATCTTTGAGTCCGAAATGATTATTTGGTCATACCTAAAAGCTTGTGATAGTGGTCTTGGCGTATTTATTTTTTTTTCAGAAAACACAAGGGTAGTCTTTAGCATCTCTACATGGTTAAAAGTGAATTCATGCACATTGTGAAAAATAAAAGGATTGTTTATATTTTAATATTAAATTTATGATAAAATAATAATTAATTTTTTATTTTAAAAATATTATATTTTATTATTAAATTTATGATAAATATTTATTATTAAAATTATATAAAATCTAATATTCTATTACATTTATGTTAGTTGCTTTATTAGTTGATTTTAGTGATTAACAGCCAATTAAAATTTTGATGGAAAATAATCAAAATATTATTTCGACATAAATTTAATTATGAAATATAATATATCAAAATTTATAATACTTAATTATTATTTTATTATAAATTTAATGGAAAATAAAAAGTCATAGGGGTTGAGCTGACAGATACTTGGGAATCGTTCCTATAACGATTTTGTAGGGATAGTGAAACAATAGGAGCCACTCAAATCTTAGTGTTGAAAGAATTGATTGATGCTTTTGCAACTTTTTTTGTCATTATTAAGAGCGCTTTCTTCCAACAAAACATTAAGTCATATATGAAAACTTAATTGAAAGGAAAAACTCAAATGACAAATCTTACAAAAGTATATGTTGGGGGTAAAAACGAACTCAAAGTCAGAATGGATTTAATCAGGTAAAATATGTCCACTAACATGAGAAATCTAATGGAGGAAGAATTTAGCCCATGAGATCTGCTACCAATTCGAGCCCGCAAGCTGTAAGAAGCCACCATCAACGAACATGATCCTCCTGAGAACATACGCGAGCTCAGCTCCATCCTAAGAAAGAGCTCACATGACGTATCTCATGCGATATGGACATCGCGGACGACATATTCTTAAGGTCGTTGTTCGCATATCGTTTCATACAATGCAAAGTTCTCATGAAGCTCAGAATGTCCCCGAAGAGTCTAATAAAAGGAAGGAAATCACCTCAAGACAACTGTATCACTAAAGATTTCTCCCTATAATTTAAGATGATATTAAATCCCAATAAATCAGGGGTAATTATAGCCCACGTATATCTCCAACGATTACCATGTCTTTGCTAATATAACGTCTCCAACACTATAAATAGAGGAAAATCCATTGTAAATGAGAGAAAAAAACCTTACAAAACTATGCCAATTTTGTGAGAGGATTGTAAGGTTTTGAAGCTTCTATTAGCACAATCAATAAAATTGACTACTGCATGTAGGCCTCTGATTTGCTGAACCACGTTAAAAACATTGTCATACTTTTTTATTTTGTTTGACTTTGGTGTTGACTGTTAATATTTTGGCCCTAGAATGAGAGACTCTAGACGAAACCCTACAAGATTCCAATGGAAAACCTACGAAGAATAGGAAACAGCCGCATTGCTTCGAACAACAACACGGGATCCGTCGACGGTAATGACGTGCCGCTCCAGCTCCCTCAAATCCCAACCGAGAATAGGAGAGGAGGAATCGACAGAATTGTACCTCAAAATGAAGACCGAGACAATTAAGTGTGTGTCTGAATGTGTATTTGTTAAGGTACAATCACAAAATGATTATAAGTGGTTTCATCTGCATACAAAAAGCAAAAAAGAATTGATATTTAGTGTGTATTTATAATAAAAATAAGTGTTTTGTATTTAGTGTGTGTGATTATGTATTTGTTGCGATTAAATAAGTGTGGTGAACAAACTTTGCTTTTATAAATAGTATTTTGTAATTTTAATTTATGTTAAAAAGTGGTTAGGGTGCATTTCTCTAATATATTTATGGTGGGTAAAAGTTAAATACTTTAGCTTTTTGCAAAACACAGATTTTGAAAGAAATCACAATTAGTAATTATCATTTTTTAATCATTAACCAAATACTTAAAAATTATGCTTTGTCTAAAATACAGTTTTGTAATCTCACCACTTGTCAAGCCATAGTACCAAACAGAGCCTAAATTTTTTACTAGTACTCGTTTAAGCACTCCAAGTTAGGGTTGGCAAATAGGCCGAGTTTGGAAAAACGTGGCCTTAAATTCAAATGTTGTTTATTAATGTTTTCAAGATATTAGAAAAATTCAACTTCTTAAACTTTGAATTGATACTCTTATGGTATTTTTCAAGTCTGGACTTAAATAAAAAAACACTTAAAATGTAGTTAGGTTTTTTTAAGCTCGGTGTATTTTCCAATCCTACTTCAAGTGCTATATTTTACATTGTTACACTAAGTGTGGAAGGTTCAAAAAGACTGATTTGCCCTTGAAAATACTAGAGTATAACAATATGCTGAAAAATTCTATTATGTAATGGTGGTATTACGTTACCAATGTAACAATCCAATAATAACTTATCACGCATGTTAAAATAATAAAAAATTACTAAATAAATTATAACTATATTAAATACCGCATCACCTATGGTGTTACCAAATAATTACGAGGGAATCCCTAAAAAACAAAAACCATTTAGACTCTTCCAGTTTAATCCAAACACAAATGATTTTTCTCATTTAGTCTACCTACATATAGAAAGGCATAAATATACATGGTAATGTTAAAAAGACTAAAAAAAAAACAAAAATAAAAGTGGTACATAATGTAAGAAAAATAATATAATAATGATTTACAAATCATAAACATTGAAACAAATATCATGGTCGATATGTTTTAACAAAAAAAAATGGTCCAAATGACTCTTATATTTATAAGTTACCGATAAGTAATTTTCAATTATTTATATCTCTTCCATCTGAACTTGAAATCACAATTTGTAAAATGATACATATTGTTAAATATTTATACATATAACTTTCATTAATGAATCTCCCTCAAATTATAAATTTCACAAGGTCAAAAATGTCCTAAAGTTATTATGTCACACATAATACAAACTTGAAAATATGACCAGTCTCACAAAAATTTTGACCGTCTTTACAGAAAAAAATATAATTTTCCTTATAAAAGTGACTGTCTTTATAAAAAATGTGATTGTCATTATAAAAATTATGAATGTCCTTACAAAAAATGTGATTGTCTTTAAAAAATATGATTGTTCTTTTAAAAATATGACTTATTTACAAAAATACGACTGCGTTTATAGAAATATGACTATCTTTATAAAAAATTTCTAACCATTGAAAAATAAAATTAGAGAAATTTTCACTGTTCACGCTTGAACGGTGAATTTTCATTGTTTACGTATGAATATTTTTTTTTTTTAAAAAAATTTATGTTTAAAAAAATTAATATTGTAATAGAAATTGATAAAATATGGATAAAAATATAAATAAATTTAACTTATGATCAATGTTTGAACTAATTAATAAGAATTTAAAAATAGTAGAATTAATAAAAAAAATCTAATTAAGTGTTTGTATTAAATTGAAATATTTTAATAATTTTTTAAAGAATTACTGAGGGAGACCAATCTGTTTTTGAATTTATCAACCTAAAGGCAGAATTCGACACTTGTCATTATTTTCGCCGGACGATTCACCAACCCCGTCATTTATTTTGAAGAGACACAGCATTTACTTACCCCACAGCACTTACCCTATTATATATACACACACACACAAGAGTTTCAAAAGGAAATTAAAAAAAAAATTATTAACAAAAAAGAGGGGGGAAAAGGGAAAAAGAAAAAAAATGAAAATGACAGCTCCCTTTGTGCTTCTACTGGCCTTTACATTCATCCTATTATCTGAAGCTGAAACGACGAGCCTGCTGCTGAATCCTCGAGCTTTTGAATCCTTTACCGTTACTGATATTCAGGTACGTACTTACGAGTTCGATTCATGCTTCTGCATTCCAAAATATCTTATTTTTTTATAATTGTTTTACTTTAAATTTTTTTATTTTTATTTTTATTTTTGTTTTTATTTTTGAACCAAAAATAGAATCTAGCGAACTGCTCCTACTTGGTGTTCATAAAAACTAGCTGTAACTCAAGCAACTCCACTCGTGATCGGATCAGTCTCGCTTTTGGTGATGCTTATGGCAATCAGGTTTCTTTATTATTATTATTATTTTAGTATTATCTTTTCTTTGCTTCAGGTTTTAGGCTAGTAAATTAGTGTTTTAAGTTTGCGATTGAAGTTTTATTAGCGGAAATGATTTTTTTTTTTTTTTTTTAAAATTATTGAAAATCCCACGGCCAAAATTAGAGTGGAAAATATAAAAACCTGTTCGGGATTCCTTAAACAGAAAAATGAACTGCTTAAATTTGAACCTAAGAATTCAAATCTTGAATCATAGTACCAAACTACGGCCTTGAGTACTGTTATGAAATGAAATAACTAGCTATTAAATATAAAATTTGTTTGTTTGCCAAACACTTTAGTTTGGCTGTTTAAAAAAAAAAAAGTCATATGGGCACTAGGCTCCGTACACAGGATTTGAACATTGTCATGATATACGTAAATGAGAAGTTATATTCTTACAAACAAAAATTCGAAAGTAAATATATTCCGTACAGAATCATTGTAACTACAATGAGGGGAATGTATTTATTTTCGAGATTTTTATTTGTAAGAGTATCATTTTTGTTTCAAAATTTAGTTCAAGAAATTTAGTAGGGAGGTGCATTTGTGTGTTTTTCTTGTTATAGGTGTTTTCCAAAGCAATTGCTTATTGATGAAGTGCCTTTGCTTTTTGTTTAGGCTCCTTAAACAAACTTCTAGACTCGGACAAAGCAACAAGCAATGAAACCAAAAATAGATAAAGCACCTAAACTATAAGACAAGTAAGCCTCCCCAGACCATACAAGTGCACGGCGAGCCCACGCAAAAGGTTTGGTTAAGATATGCCAGATTCCACCAAATATACAAATGGAACCTAGCCATACATGCCCTCCAATTATATCTTTCAAATCATCCACACTAACAATCCACCCCTCTCCTCCAAAGAAGGATTTTAGTACATAACCAAAAATAACACTTGGGCTAAGGGTCAAGTTGGTAATTGTTCTTACATCCCCCCCCCCCCGAGCCCAGGTATCATATACACCCCCAAAATAAAGAGCCTTGAATACTAGAAGAAAAGCACCTATACCCAACAAGATTAAGTGAATACCCAAAATTGTGGTCATTTTATTTCTATCTTTCCATACATAACCGAAGAATGGAAAAGATTCTTCAAGAGTCTCAGGTCCCAGAAGGGCATGATAAATACCGCCAAAGCCCAATACAGCGGAGGAAATTAAGTGAAGTACTCCAGATACAAAGTATGGAAAGGTGTCTATAACTTCCCCACCAGGGCCTACCCCCCAGCCTAGAGTAGCTAGGTGGGGAAGTAAAATTAATCCTTGTTCATACATGGGCTTTTCCGGTACGAAATGAGCCACTTCAAATAGGTTCATTGCCCCGGCCCAGAATACGATTAATCCAGCATGGGCTACATGAGCGCCCAGCAGTTTACCGGATAAATTGATAGGTTCAGAACCGAGTTTACCGGATAAATTGATAGGTTCGGAACCGAACCGAACCGGCCGGTTTCCAGTTCCACACTTAAGTGGAATCGGAACCTTGAACCGAACCGGAACCAACCGGTTCTGGTTCGGTTCCGAACCTTTTTTTTTTAATTTTGAAAATAAATGAGATTAATTTTATAAATAAATAAAATTATTACATTGAAGAGCTTGAGCTTAAATTTTTAAAAATTTAAGTTGCCTACGTATCCTCTAAGGGTGAGAGGAATCAAAGCTCACGTAGTCCCATTACAATTTTAAGTCATATCCCCTTTGAAAATTTACAATTTTACAATTATCAATCATCATTATCAGTTGATCCTTCGGCTCCGGTTCCGTTTGCACTTGTTGTTGCACTTGCAGATGCATTATCGAACAAATCTTCAAAATCATCATGGGCATCTTCTTGTTGTCTCAGATCAGCTCGAGTCCAATTATCCACACAAGCTGTTGCTTCTAGAGTGCTTGGATGTAATGAAGATCGCCTAACTTCCAATATATTGCCTCCCAAGCTGAAGGCTTGCTCAACCGCAACGGTGGAAATATGTGCTGCCAATATCTCTTTAGCAATAATTGATAAAATAGGATATATATTTTGATGTCGGTTACACCATTCAAGGATTTTAAAATTTTTACTAACTAAACTTTCAGTAGAAAACTCGAAATTTGTAGATAAATAATTATCTAATTCAGGGTTATTAGTTTTCGTATCCCTAGTTTTTTTATTTCGTTGCAATAACCAACGATCCCCTGCGCTAAGTCTTGTTTGAATTACCGGTTCGCTACTACTAGATTCACCTAATGTTCCTAAGTTATATCGTACAATATAATCATTAAATAAATCAATTAAATCATTTCTTAATTTAATCATTATTCTTGTAATATCAATTTCATCTAATATTCCTAAATAACCATAGTAAGCTTGTAAAGCACCATTCAAACCTTCTAATTTAAATATAGGATCAAAAACAGCAGCAATAAGATAAAGTAAATGAATTTCTTTAAAATAATGCAACTATTTTACCTTCATAGCAGTAATGGCTTCGAACAAAACATGATCATTAGGATCGCTATTTTCAACATGTTCATCCAAAATACCAACAATATTCAAACTTTCAATAAGAAATAAATGTGTTGTAGGATAATAAACACCGCTAAAAATTAAAGTAGCATCATTAAAAACTTTTAAAATATCTAAATTTTTTACACAAATATCCAATTGACTGAGATAAAGTGTGATATTTTGAACATGTTGAGAAAAAAACTACATAATGCATCTTTGTATTGAAATGCTTGACATAAAAGAAAATAAGTTGAATTCCAACGTGTTGGAACATCTCTTGAAAATTTAATCGGTTTAATACCATTTATTTTACAAAACTTCGTCAATTCTCTCCTAACTTGAGAATATAACTAAATACAGTTAAGCGCCGTTTTAATTGGATCAAGGAAATGTGATAATAATTTTAGACCGTCTTGAACACATAAGTTAAAGACATGACATGTACAACGAATATGAAAAAATCGACCCCCTAAATTTGGTTCACATAAGGATTTTAAATCATTGATGGATGTAGTATTTGCAGATGCATTATCAAATCCAATTATTAAAATTTTTTCTACTAAACCATATTCATCAAAAATTACCTTCATTATTCTATAAATATTATGTGCAGTATGTTGGTCATCAAAAACTCTAAATACAATAAGTCGTTTTTGCATGGTAAATGATGCATCAATCCAATGACAAGCCACACCCATGTATGAGTGTGTTTGCCAATGGTCACTCCAAATATCAGAAAATATAGAAATACGACCTTTCATCTCTTTAAATATTTCATTTAAAATAATTTTTCCATCTTTATATAATTTAAAAATATGACGTTTTGTTGTGTTTCGAGTCATTCTACATGCAGAAGGATTTAAAGCATTATGCACGTAATTAGTAAAATGAAGTTTTTCACCAAAGCTTAAAGAAAGATGTGTCATACAAGTTAATTTCGCAAATTCTTCTCTATTTTTTGCATCTGAATATTTAAATAAATATACACCACTCGTACCTCTACTAGATGATGTTACCTGGCCATTTGAGTTTGTGTCGTATCAATTCCAAGTTCAACCGGATGATGTCTTTCCAAGTGCTTGATCATATTACCGTATCCACCAGAAAATTTATAGGTAACCACACAATAGTTGCAAATTGCTCGTTGTGTATTATCTTTTAGGCGTTCCAAATGAAAATGAATTTTGAAAACATTTGAGGAACGAACCTTAACTTCTCTTCTCCGTGATTGTGCACCGACACTAGGGCCGCTCTCTTGGGTTGGCATATTTGACATTAGTCAATTTTCTTATTTTTCTTCCTAATTTCTCAAACAAAGAGAACGGCCCGTTTCGGTTCCAACCGGAACCGTTTAAAAAAAAAAAAACCCTGCCCCCAACTTGGGCTACTAGCCGTTGGGGGCAGGGAAAAAAATGTTTTTTTTTAAAAAAAAATTATAAAATAAAATCTAAATTACTAATATATCCCTAATAACGGTAATAAAACGGTTATATTTAGGGGCATTTTTGGTATCAAAAAAATTCTAAAACTCTATAAATAATATTCATTTTTCATTATTTCAACACACCAAATTCTCAACTCTCTCATTTCCTATAATTCTCTTTTTCTCAATCTCAATTCATACAATTCTCTTATTCTCAATGATTCATACAATTATCTTATTCTCAATCTCAATTCAATTAGTTATTATCATTCGTAATTAGTCAATTTTTTTATTTTTCTTCATAATTTCTCAAACGAAAAATGGCAAGCTCATCTGAGAACATAATGTCAAATATGCCAACCCAAGAGAGCGGCCTTAGTGTCGGTGCACAATCACGGAAAAGAGAAGTTAAGGCTCGTTCCTCGGATGTTTTTAAAATTCATTTTCATTTGGAACACCTAGAAGATAATACACAACGAGCAATTTGCAACTATTGTGGGGTTACCTATAAATTTTCTGGTGGATACGGTAATATGATCAAGCACCTGGAAAGACATCATCTGGTTGAACATGGAATTGATACGACGCAAACTCAAATGACCAGGTACGCATCAT
>SKCR01004791.1:0-26091 GCA_019454045.1 Zanthoxylum bungeanum | reverse complement strand
TTGAATCAAAGTTGAGAGATTCGAGAAATGAGAAAGATCATTATATGAGTAATATCACATTAGCTTGTATTCACTGGTCGACCAATTATGTTATTCTATGTGATCAAACATGATTGTGAATACAAAATAAATATTACATTCGAAAAGAGATCGAGAGAGATTTAATGTGATAAATGATCGAGGATACTGCATACATAATCCACTATGGTTCTATCCATTTTTTGAGCGGCTATATATTCCTAACAGATGTATAGCAAGTGAGCTCTCGAAGTATGCTGGTCGCACGGCACAATTGCAAAGTATGAATTATTCTTGTAGAGATAATAAAAATTGTTGATCCCATCATGTGTGAGTGGGAGATGTTGGAAATTAATTGTTGTTAATTATTTGGTGTTGTTAAATAACAACAATTAGTAATAATTTCATTTGGAAATTATTAAGTTAATTATTTGGTGTTGTTAAATAACAACAATTAGTAATAATTTCATGTTGGAAATTATTAAGTTAATTATGTGGTGTTGTTAAATAACAACAATTAGTAATGATTTCATTACTAAGTAAACAACAAGAATTGTTAATCAAATAATTAAGTAACAACAAGAGTTGTTAAGTGACAACAATTAGTAAAATGTTAAATGGGGAACATATGGTACACCCATGATGGTAACATTTTTGGAAGGGTTAGAAAAGGTCATTATGCATCCTAATAATGTGATTAATAGTAATCAATGCATGTGATTACATAGTGACTTGATTTCCCTCCTATAAATAAGACCATTTGCTTATTGAGTTAAGCAATCAATTAAGTTTGATTAAGAGGTCTCTACAAGTTTAAGGTATGCAATTGTGTTGTGATTAACTTAGATTTATTTCAATTAGCATGTAAATAAATCTAGGACTAGTAATACATGTATGGTTAGATCCTAAGATGACAAACATGTAATTATATTAGGGATTATGTTTTCTAACATTCTCAAACAATTCACGAACTGATTCAACATCTCCACATTTTGAATACCCGCCGATCATTGTAATCCAAGAAACACTATTTCTTTCGGGCATCCCATCAAAAACATTTCGCAATACGAATTGATTCGTTTAATAAATTTGTCAATTCGATTCGATTCGTTTATTAAACTAATCGAATACGAAATTTAGACTCATTAATTTAGGATTCGTTTTATTATTTTCTTTTACTAGTTATTGTTATTTTTCAATTAATATTCGAGAAATTATGACTAATTATCATATAAAAAAATATTGTCGATATTTGGTGAGGTATTTTTAATAAATATATTAATTACATATTTCATATGTATATATTTATGAAAATTTAATTTAAATAAATTATGGAAATTATGTTATTGATAATATCATGACTAAACAAATATTCGTATTTGATTCGTTTAATAAACAAATCGAATACGAATCCATCACATTTTGATTCGATTCGTTTAGGATTCGATACAAATTCGATACAAATTCGATTCGTTGATTCGTTTGGCCACCCCTTCTGCTAAATGATGTCTGACTTTAGAAAAAAAATTCACTGATTTTTTTTTTTTAGTGGAATCCATTGTAAAGTCCTGTTATTCAAAGATCCTTTAACAGTTGCTTACCATTTTTTAGGAGAACAATGTTCATTTTTGTGGCTTTTCCTTTTCAACTTTACAGTCAACTATTTGTTTTTCTCTTAATTGTATATAGCTTTGGCAGTAAGTTACTGTTAGTAGTCACAAAACTGCTCCAAATCCTGAAGGAAAGGGGGATCAAAGTTGATTTTATTTTTTTTTCCACATTAAGCTGCAGTTTCAATCAAGAACATCTGTTTTTCTTTTTTCTTTTTTTTTTTTTCTTTTTTCTTTCTTTTTTTTTTTTCTTTTTCTTTATTTAAGTCTATATCTTTAGCATGAACTTAGAGACTTAACTGCTGCATATTTGGATTCTGGTGATTATTGCAATCATGTGGCATGCCACTTGATGGATACTTAGCTGAAAAGTACATTAATGATTTAACTATGGGATGTCTATTTTCTTTTATCAACTATATATTTTACAGAGAGTATTTATTGAGAATATAAATTAGTTTATAAATATTGGACTGAGAGTATAAGTTAATTTATAAGCTCACCAAACACGACATTAATGTTGTATCCTCCTTTACAGCATTGGTTTCATCTCCATGTTGTGATTCTCTGATCACTTTAGAGTGTGTTTGAGAAAAAACCGAATTGAATTTCTATTACTACAAGAATATATACACAAAGTTTACAACTTGAAACTTTAAACAAAAAACCTCACACACTCTCAAGCTCTCTACTTGGAGCTTACTACTCCACACTTTGGGGTGATGAAGCTCACTGGGAATGCTTCAATTTATAGGAAGGGTTTGTTACTATTCACCCACCTTTACTACTCCCTAAATTTGTGGCACCATTTGCTCAATTTCTTGACTTTGGTTGCAATGACAACCAAACCACAAATCAAGCCACCAAAAGTAGTTTGGTGGCTGGTTCTCATCTCATTGCTTGCAGCTTGAAGATCTTGTTGAGGTAGACAACTTGCATGATTCATGTAAAGACAGTAGCTATACTCTACAATTCTCCCCCTCCAGCTGCGTCTGAAGCAATCTTCATCTGACAGCTATCCTGGCCATGTCTCTGCACAGCTCTAGCTTGTCATGATCATTGTTCCTTTGTTGACATGTCGGCTGTGTCTCTGCACAGCACACTTCACTGCATCTATGTACAGTATTCTTTTGTTATGTCTCTGCATAGTATAATCCACTGCGTCTTTGCAAAGTAATCTTCTGTTGTGTCTCTGCACAGTTCTGCTGTCATGTTTCTTCACCCATTTGTTCCTCAGTGCCTTATTGTCTTGTGGGAAACTCTCTGGCTCCCCCTCATCAGTAAGCAGAATATATTCGGATCCCGGATATCTGGTTGATGGAATCCTGCCTCGCTCAGATCTTCTTGTCTGAGGTCAACTGGTTTCAGGAGGTCTGTCATTATCTATCTCTGTGAATGATCTTGTAGCTTCTAGTGGAGTAGGTTGCGGCTCCCTCTGCTCAACACTCTCTTTTGTAATCTCCGATGGAACAGGCTGTGTCTCCCCCTGCTAACCATCTCTATCTGCCTCCTCTGGTTCTGCTTCTGGAATTTCCTTGTGCACCCTATCTGTGGCTAATTGTGCTGGTGCTGGGTCTGGATTTCTGTCGGCACTGGAATTGGAAGACATCATGGGCATTTCAATGTCTTCAATTGTTCGGTCTTCAAGAAACTCTACTTCCTGGCTTCTGATGACCATCTTTTCCTTCGGATCCCATAGTCTGTATCCAAATTCTTCATCTCCATGGCCTAGGAATATACATGGAGTTGTCCTTGCATCGAGCTTCTTCATGAGCTCATTGGATACATATACAATGGCTAAACAACCGAATACTCTAGGGTGAGTGTAGGAGGGATTCTTACCAGACCACACTTTCTCCGGAATCTCCATGTTCAACGGTTCAGATGGTGATCTGTTGATCAGGTAACATGCAGCACGAACAGCTTCTCCCCAGAATGGCTTTGGCAGCTTAGCCATACTGATCATTCCTCTGAATTTATCCATAATGGTGCGGTTCATTCTCGCAGCGGCACCATTATGTTGTGGTGTGTATGGAACAGTTCTCTCATGTCGAATCTCGTGTCTCCAGCAGTAGGCTTCGAACTCTCTGGAACTGTACTCGCCTCCATCGTCTCTGCGAAGGCATTTCAGCTTCTTCCCTATTTCATGCTCTACTGTGGCGTGGAACAGCTTGAACTGATCTAGGACCTCATCCTTCGTCTTGAGGAAATACACCCAGATTTTCTGAGAAGCATCATCAATGAAAGTCAGAAAATACTTGTTACCGCCCAATGAATCAACCTCCAAGGGACCACAAACATCAGAGTACATCAGACTGAGCAACTCTGATTTTCTCTCTGAAGAGAAATCAAATGAGACTCTGCGTTGCTTACCAATCGAGTAGTGGTTGCAAGGACCTCGTGCAGCATCTTTGGTAAGCTCCTTCTTGTTCAGGGTAGACAACTTTCTCCCACTCATATGTCCGAGTCTCCGGTTCCACAGATTTTGAGAAGCCTCTTTTTCAGCTACATTGAGGCTGTCTGCACAAATCTTCACATGAGTCTTGTATAGTGTGCCGCAAGCATGTCCTCGGGCGACAACCATGACACCTTTCGTCATTCTCCATGTGCCATTTCTGAAGTGATTGTCATAGCCCTGTTTGTCAAGAGCTATCCCCGAGAGTACATTCAGCCGAAGTTCTGGAACATGCAGGACATCCTTCAAGGTCAATGTACACCCGAAATTTGTCCGCAACTGAATATCACCAATTCCTATTATCCCAGAGGAACTGATATTTCACATCTTCACTGCTCCAAAGTCTCCTACTTTGTATGTTGTGAAAAAATCCCTGTGAGGAGTGACGTGGTAGGATGCTGCAGTATCTACCACCCACTCAACATTTTGGGTTGCGTTGTGAAGGCATGTTTCTTCCTGTATGGAGCATATTGCTACATCTGCTTGGACAACGACCAGTGTATCTCCTTCGTCATTCGTCGGCTGGTGATTGCCTTCTCTCTGCCCTCGTTGCATTTTTCGGCAATTCTTCTTTAGGTGGCCTACAATGCCACAATGGTATCACTTATATGTAGGTTTCCTTCCATCTGAGAATCTACCCTTGGTTGTGCTTCTACCTCTCTCTCCGTCTCTTCCTTGATGTCTTCCTCGAGTCTCTGTGACGAAGGCTTCTGTCTGTTCTGAGCCAACATCTTTTCTCCTGGACTCCTCATTCGACAGGGCATCTTTTACCATAGGCATGGTAACTTTACCTCCTGTAGCGGAATTGCTGAGAGTAACCACCAATGTCTCTCAGCTATTAGGAAGAGAACTGAGTAGTAAGAGGGCTTGTACTTCATCTCACAGCTGCATGTCTACTGCAGACAGCTGATTCACCAGGCTCTGGAACTCGTTGGTGTGTTCCGCAACGGAAGTTCCACTCTGTAGCTTCAGGTTCACCAAACGCCTCATTAACAAGGCTTTTTTCCGAGTTGTCTTGGCCTGGAACATGTCTTCCAGTTTTATCCACATCCCGTAAGCATGTGAATCATGTGCTACGTGGTGGAAGACACTGTGACCGATCTACTGCCTTATCTGACCCAACGTTCTGTTGTTGAGTTTATTCCAGTCATACTCCTTAACAGACTCTTGTTTCACTCCCTTCAACTCGATGACATCAAAAAAATCTTTTCAATGCAAAAAATCTATCATCCGAGGTCTCCAGAGGGAGTAATTAGTTGCAGTCAGTTTAATCATTGCACCAGAAGATGAATCTCCAATTTCCATTTTAAGTTTTAAAGTTTAAAATGTAAATAAAATAAAATTGGGGATGACTTTCACAAATCTGAGGTCACCGTTGAGTCCGGAACGGTCGAAAATGGTGGAATAGACACTTCGTTGGTCTAAATCCGACACAGGGGCTGATTTTTAAATTCCTAAAAGTTCTGGGGCAAAACTGTAAATTTCAAAACTTCAGGGGGATAAATGAAATTTACCAGGCTACTGATGTGGCTGTGCTGATGTGGCAGTGTGGGACTGGTTGCTGACGTGGCGGACACGTGTCAGTGGCGCTGACGTGTCGCTGACGTGGCGGACATGTGGCACTGACGTGGCAGACTCCTTGCTGATGTGGCGCTGACGTGGCGGATGACTCAGCGCTGACGTGTGCTGAGGTGGCGGACACGTCAGCGTTTTCAACCTCTGAATGCGCGTGTGGCGCGTGGCGCGACTGGCGGCGCGTGGAAAGTCTCTGTCTGGCTTGTGCGGGCTCCCTGGACCTCCGTTTGATCGCCGGAAAATATCACCGTGCTCGTCTCGACGTGAACTAGCTGATGGTACGCTCAAAGTTGATTTTTGACAACTTTGCAGGAACCCGAATTTTCCGAACCGAGCTCCGTTCTTCGGTTTTTCGACCCCAAAGAAGAACCAAAGCTACTGATACCACTTGTTGTGATTCTCTGATCACTTTAGAGTGTGTTCGAGGAAAAATCGAATTGAATTTCTATTACTACAAGAATAGATATACACAAAGTTTACAACTTGAAACTTTAAACAAAAAACATCACACACTCTCAAGCTCTCTACTTGGAGCTTACTACTCACACTTTGGGGTGATGAAGCTCACTGGGAATGCTTCAATTTATAGGAAGGATTTGTTACTATTCACCCCCCTTTTACTCCCTAAATTTGTGGCACCATTTGCTCAATTTCTTGACTTTGGTTGCAATGACAACCAAACCACAAATCAAGCCACCAAAGGTAGTTTGGCTGGTTCTCATCTCATTGCTTGTAGCTGGAAGATCTTGTTGAGGTAGACAACTTGCATGATTCATGCAAAGACAGTAGCTATACTCTACACTCCATTGATAAGGTATTACACTGGCTTCCAATTGGCTGGTTATCTAGTAGAAAATGTGATAAATGACAGAAGTTTGAGAAAACAGGAGACACAAATATGTAAAAACTAATGGCCAAAGTGACTTGATAAAGGAGCAATTTCAGGAGATAATGGTGCATAGTGAGATCTACAGGACCTAGGTGGCCTATCTTTTTCATTTCTAGCAATTAGCCTGGTCATTATATTGTCTTTTTGATACTTATATTATATATAATCCAACCAAGTCTTTTTTTTATTAGAGAGGATTCGCTACATAGATTTTTTTACCAGAATTTCGCGCTATTGAGAAGTTGAAAAGTGCAAGTATTGCAGATGAAGTGGAAGTTGAGCCAACCATCCGATTTTGAAGGTGACCGGATTTAGGACTTATGAGACTCGAAACAGTAATATATGAAACATTTCAAGAGCGCAGAGGAAAAGTAGGGGTGGCAAAACGAATCAATAAATCGAATTTATATCGAATCTTAAACGAATCAAATCAAAATGTGATAGATTCGTATTCAATTCATTTATTAAACGAATCATAATATCAGGATTCATATTTAATTCTTTTATTAAACGAATCGAATACGAATATTTGTTTAATCGTGATATTATTTAATAACAGAATTAACCATAATTTATTTACATTAATTTTTCATAAATATATACATATGAAATATGTAATTAATATATTTATTAAAACTACATCACCAAATATCGACAATATTATTTTTTTTATAGTAATTAGCTAAAAAATAACAATAACTAGTAAAAGAAAATAATAAAACGAATCTTAAATGAATAAACGAATCAATGAACTTAAATTCGCATTCAATTCGTTGAATAAATAAATCGAATAAAAATAAACTTTTTAATTAAACGAATCATTTTTTCAAACATGTATTCGCTTTAAAACGAAACGAATCGAATTGTCACCCGAAGGAAAAGCCCGTCTATCTTAGTCAGTAGAGCGCAAGGCTCTTTACCATGTGTTTGTGGGTTCGAGCCCCACGGTGGGCGCTATTAGTATTATTTTTAATCAATTGAATTTGAGCCCTTTTTAAGTGCCTATTCGCCTATGAGTGGAGTGAGGCAACTCTTAGCGGAATTAACATCGCATATGGGGAATCTGGCCCATTTAGAACTTCATGGGGCGTACAAATGGCCCATTAGTTAAAAAATGGCCCAAATTAAAGGGAAATTCGGCCCATTTAGAAGTTCTTGGGGATGGGGGCTTACACCTAAGTCAACACCGAATATGAGTCTTTAGTGTTAATAACCATCATAATTCAAAAGAGTCAAAAAATTATGAGAATTATTCAACTGTGTGACTAAAAGACAATTTGTATAATCCAATCTATTTACCCTGAGTGATTTTCCAGGTGGAAAAATTTTAAAAAAAGGAAAATGAAATGACAAAAGAAATTCACCAAGGAGGTGGGGTCCATAAATCATGTGATTGATCTGTTGTCTCAGATCAGCTCGAGTCCAATCATCCACACAAGCTGTTGCTTCTAGAGTGCTTGGATGTAATGAAGATCGCCTAGCTTCCAATATATTACCTCCCAAGCTGAAGGCTTGCTCAACCGCAACGGTGGAAATAGGTGCTGCCAATATCTCTTTAGCAATAATAGATAAAACAGGATATATATTTTGATGCCGGTTCCACCATTCAAGGATTTTAAAATTTTTACTGCATAAACTTTCATTAGAAAACTCAAAATTTGTAGATAAATAATTATCTAATTCAGGGTTATTAGTTGTTGTCGTATCCCTAGATTTTTTATTTCGTTGTAATAACCAACGATCCCCTGCGCTAAGTCTTGGTTGAATTACCGGTTCGCTACTACTAGACTGACCTATTGTTCCTAAGTTATATCTTACAATATAATCATTAAATAAAATAATTAAATCACTTTTTAAATTCGTCATTATGCTCGTAATATCAATGTCATCTAATATTCCTAAATAACCATAGTAAGCTTGTAAACCACCATTCAAACCTTCTATCAATGCCAAATTCAACCGGATGATGTTTCTCCATGTGCTTGATCATATTTTCGTATCCACCAGAAAATTTATAGATAACCCCACAATAGTTGCAAATTGCTCGTTGTGAACCATCGTCTAGGCGTTCCAAATTAAAATGAATTTTGAAAATATCGGAGGACCGAGCCTTAACTTCTCTTCTCCGTGATTGTGCACTGACACTGGGGCCGCTCTCTTGGGTCGGCATATTTGACATTATGTTCTCGGATGAGCTTGCCATTTGAATAATTGCGATGCGAATGCCGAATGTGATAACAAATTAATTAACAACTAAAATCTAAAATAAGAGAATTGTATTGAAGTAAGATTGAGAATAAGAGATTTATAGAAAATGAGAGAGTTGAGAAATTGGTGTGATGAAATTATGAAAAATGAATCCTATTTATAGAATTTTAGAATTTTTTTGATACCAAAAATGCCCCTAAATATAACCGTTTTATTACCGTTATTAGGGGTACATTAGTAATTTTTTATTTTATATAATAAAAAAAAATTTATAATTTTTTTTTTATTTTTTTTTTTTGGCAGGGAGCCGTTTGGCAGGGAGCCAAACGGCTCCCTGCATCCCCCAACGGCAGTAGCCGTTGGGGGCCTATTCCCCCAACGGCTACTAGCCGTTGGGGGCCTTAGGGTTCCTGTTGGAACCCTACGGTTCCAACAGGAACCCGACGGTTCCAACCGGAACCGTTCGGTTCCGGTTGGAACCGTCCGAACCGGTGGAACCGTACGGTTCCACCGGTTCGGACCGGTTCGAGTTGGGGTGGAACCCCAACCGAACCGGTCCCATTCCGGTTAGGTTCCGGTTCGGAACCGGAACCGTGGCCGGGTCTACCAGCTGCATGTCTACTGCAGACAACTGATTCACCAGGCTCTGGAACTCGTTGGTGTGTTCCGCAACAGAAGTTCCACTTTGTAGCTTCAGGTTCACCAAACGCCTCATTAACATGGCTTTTTTCCGAGTTGTCTTGGCCTGGAACATGTCTTCCAGTTTTATCCACATCCCGTAAACATGTGAATCCTGTGCTACATGGTGGAAGACACTGTGACCGATCCACTACCTTATCTGACCCAAAGTTATGTTGTTGAGTTTATTCCAGTCATACTCCTTAACAGACTCTTGTTTCACTCCCTTCAACTCGATGACATCAAAAAAATCTTTGCCAGGCAAAAAATCTATCATCCGAGGTCTCCAGATGGAGTAATTAGTTGCAGCCAGTTTAATCATTGCACCAGAAGACGAATCTCCAATTTCCATTTTAAGTTTTAAAGTTTAAAATATAAATACAATAAATTGGGGCTGACTTTCACAAATCTGAGGTCACCGTTGAGTCCGGAACGGTCGAAAATGGTGGAATATACACTTCGTTGGTCTAAATCCGACACAGGGGCTGATTTTTAAATTCCTAAAAGTTCTGGGGCAAAACTATAAATTTCAAAACTTCAGGGGGCTAAATGAAATTTACCAGGCTGCTGATGTGGCAGTGTGGGACCGGTTGCTGACGTGGTGGACACGTGGTGCTAACGTGGCACTGACGTGTCGCTGACGTGGCGGACACGTGGCACTGACATGGCAGACTCCTTGCTGACGTGGTGGATGACGTGGCGGATGACTCAGCGTTGACGTGTGCTGACGTTTCACTGATGTGGCGGACACGTCAGCGTTTTCAACCTCTGAATGCGCGTGTGGCGGTGGCGCGACTGGCGGCGCGTGGAAAGTCTCTGCCTGGCGTGTGCGGGCTCCCTGGACCTCCGTTTGATCGTCGGAAAATATCACTGTGCTCGTCTCGACGTGAACTAGCTGATGGTATGCTCAAAATTGATTTTTGACAACTTTGCCAGAACCCGAATTTTCCGAACCGAGCTCCGTTCTTCGGTTTTTCGACCCCAAAGAAGAACCAAGGCTACTGATACCACTTGTTGTGATTCTCTGATCACTTTAGTGTGTGTTCGAGGAAAAACCGAATTGAATTTCTATTACTACACAAGAATAGATATACACAAAGTTTACAACTTGAAACTTTAAACAAAAAACCTCACACACTCTCAAGCTCTCTACTTGGAGCTTACTACTCACCTTTTGGGGTGATGAAGCTCACTGGGAATGCTTCAATTTATAGGAAGGATTTGTTACTATTCACCCCCCTTTTACTCCCTAAATTTGTGGCACCATTTGCTCAATTTCTTGACTTTGGTTGCAATGACAACCAAACCACAATCAAGCCACCAAAGGTAGTTTGACTGGTTCTAATCTCATTGCTTGTAGCTGGAAGATCTTGTTGAGGTAGACAACTTGCATGATTCATGCAAAGACAGTAGCTAGACTCTACACTCCATTGATAAGGTATTACACGGGCTTCCAATTGGCTGGTTATCTAGTAGAAAAGGTGATAAATGACAGAAGTTTGAGAAAACATGAGACACAAATATGTAAAAACTAATGGCCAAAGTGACTTGATAAATGAGCAATTTCATGAGATAATCAGAGGCTAATGGTGCATAGTGAGATCTACAGGACCTAGGTGGCCTATCTTTTTCATTTCTAGAATTGGTGTATGAGAAAGCAATTAGCCTGGTCATTATATTGTCTTTTTGATACTTATATTATATATAATCCAACCAAGTCTTTTTTTTATTAGATGGGTTCGCTACATAATTTTTTTTTACCAGAATTTCGCGCTATTGAGAAGTTAAAAAGTGCAAGTATTGCAGATGAAGTGGAAGTTGAGCCAACCATCCGATTTTGAAGGTGACCGGATTTAGGACATATGAGACTCGAAACAGTAATATATGAAACATTTCAAGAGCGCAGAGGAAGGCAAAACGAATCAATAAATCGAATTTATAACGAATCCTAAACGAATCAAATCAAAATGTGATGGATTCGTATTCAATTCGTTTATTAAAAGAATCATAATATCAAGATTCATATTTGATTCTTTTATTAAACGAATCGAATACGAATATTTGTTTAATCGTGATATTATTTAATAACATAATTAACCATAATTTATTTACATTAATTTTTCATAAATATATACATATGAAATATGTAATTAATATATTTATTAAAAATATATCACCAAATATCGACAATATTATTTTTTTTTTATAGTAATTAGCTAAAAAATACAACAATAACTAGTAAAAGAAAATAATAAAACGAATCTTAAATGAATAAACGAATCAATGAACTTAAATTCGTATTCAATTCGTTGAATAAATAAATCGAATAAAAATAAACTTATTTATTAAACGAATCCATTTTTTCAAACATGTATTCGCTTTAAAACGAAACGAATCGAATTGTCACCCGAAGGAAAAGCCCGTCTATCTTAGTCAGTAGAGCGCAAG
This sequence comes from Zanthoxylum bungeanum, assembly GCA_019454045.1. NCBI lineage: Eukaryota > Viridiplantae > Streptophyta > Magnoliopsida > Sapindales > Rutaceae > Zanthoxylum > Zanthoxylum bungeanum. The sequence continues at coordinate 14,210 of SKCR01004791.1, read as the reverse complement.
GCTCTTTACCATGTGTTTGTGGGGTCGAGCCCCACGGTGGGCGCTATTAGTATTATTTTTAATCAATTGAATTTGAGCCCTTTTTAAGTGCCTATTCGCCTATGAGTGAGGCAACTCTTAGCGGAATTAACATCGCATATCCTCTCTTTGTGGGGAATCTGGCCCATTTAGAACTTCATGGGGCGTACAAATGGCCCATTAGTTAAAAAAAATGGCCCAAAGTAAAGGGAAATTCGGCCCATTTAGAAGTTCTTGGGGATGGGGGCTTACACCTAAGTCAACACCGAATATGAGTCTTTAGTGTTAATAACCATCATAATTCAAAAGAGTCAAAACATTATGAGAATTATTCAACTGTGTGACTAAAAGACAATTTGTATAATCCAATCTATTTACCCTGAGTGATTTTCCAGGTGGAAAAATTTTAAAAAAAGGAAAATGAAATGACAAAAGAAATTCACCAAGGAGGTGGGGTCCAGAAATCATGTGATTGATGAAGCAGCCAGCTAGCTGGTGGCGGTAACTGGTAATTGCAAAAACAAGTTTCCGCTTTGAATTTTTTTAAGAGGCTTATTGGCCGGCCCCGTCCTCTTTTTTTTTATTTTCACTTTTTATAAAGGTAAGGAAATTGCAATTGAACTTTCTCATTATTTCTCAAGACTTTTATGGCCTTCTTTTTCGGAGCATCATTGGCCAATGTCACCTTCTCCTTCTCTATCCATGCCATACACGTGGCACAATCACACTTGTCATCATGGGGGGCCTCATTTTACAAACACCTCATTATTAATATTAATATTAATATTAATTAGTTGATCCTATATATCCAAACTTAATATAGCATTTAATGATACGTATTTATACATTATTAACAATACACATCTTCTCTAATAACGTGGCATCATTAACTTGATCTGAAACTCAATATGCATTGGAACTACCTAAGATATTACCAAAAAAAACAAAAAAACAAAAAAAAATAGAATCCAAGTATATAATATTTATAAAGATTTGCTCCAATAAGTTCTAGAATATTTCAAAATAGGATCTCTCTAAGAGGAATTATTCTCCGAAATATCTCACTTTTCACATTTTTACATATTAATGAGCAGGTAATTTCATATGCTCAATTGGCGTGGTTTGGTGGTGTAAAGTTCAGGATCTCACCTTGAGATTCTGAATTCGAATCCAGGCATTACGTTTCTTGTAAGAGTCTGAGACATCCGGAGATTTTACCTACTCCGCTTAAGCCCAAAATGGATAATTTGACGGTGTAATTTTCAACAATTTCAAAAAATAAATAAATAATTCATATATTTGATTTGCATAGGCACGTGTGTGTATGCAAATTAGAACGAAATCTTCCTTAGAGTGAGGGTCACCTAATTCTATAACTAACAACCATTCTAATTTCTTATAATTAATTTTATTTTATTTTATTTTTCAGAACACTCACCCCGAGTGTCTTTTGCAGTTATACCCCTGTTGTTCAACATATTTCAACAAAATATCAAAATTATTGTAAGAGTAATTTTTTACACCTTTATCTCGAAAGCTTAAGCTTGTGTTGAATACGCACAAGTAAGTAGATACCCAAGTGACAGAAAGAAAGCTCAGTAACAGTAATATTCCATTAGGTGCACTTCACGTGTATAATATTGTCGCACATAATAATAATTGATATTTCTTTTTTTTTCTTTTTTCTTTTTTTTTGCTTTTTGCTTTCTTTAACCTCACATAAATTTATAGGTGTTGTATGAATGATATCATTTTGATTTTCAATCATAAGAAATCTTATTTAAAAATTTGTAATCACATTTTGATTGAACAATAGAGTGTGATGTATAATTTGACCTTGAGTAGGGAAATTTTTTATTCATTTCATTGAGAGGAAGAAAAAAAAAAGGCAGTATTCAGAATTTTACTCAAAGAAAAAGTTAACTATTGACTCATATCAATCTAACAAATTAAATAAAGTTAAAAAAAAAAAATTTAAGTCTTTCTTTTATATATGTATTTCACTATTTCATTATAAAAAAGATAAAATATGAACGCATCTATACATCACAAGTGTGAGAACAATACATGAAGGTTGATAGATATTAGGGTGAGCCATGGTGTCCTCGAGGCCCAATTTCATTTTTATATTTTGAATTCATTAAAAAAATTAGAATCCTTAGCCGTTAGTTATTTGTAGGTTATAACAAAAAAATTGGGGTATAAGTGGACCGTGTAAGGCAAGGACTTCGAAGTTTGTGAGAACAATATCAGAAATTAATAATTACATGAATTATTTATTCACTAATATCGTTATGAGAAATCAAACTCAAAATTTACTTCGTTAAAAAAATGCGTATATCAATTGTTCTATTGACAAAAATTTGAACCCATCAATTAACATTAAATTGTTGTTAGTATCACCTGGAGTTGGCATATAACTTTCTCCACGTGAGCATGTAACAAAAATCATGCACCATGTGTGCATCACCAACCATTTTATAAAGTGTATATTCATAATTATAAAATAAAATCAATTAGTTATTTGGGAGTTGAATCATGAGTATATTTCCAATAATTTTTAATTGTTTCTTGTATTTTAATTTTCATATAAATTATTTTGTGCATCATCATACATAAATATATTATATTATCATTATTAAAAATGTTAAATGTGTATAATTTGGTGAATTACTTTGCAATTTTATATCATTAATATATTTTTTTTTAATGCCATGTCCTGTCATATATATTAAAATGAAAGCTCAGTGGGCTGCCATCGGTTATTGCCTTATAGGTTTCTTTACCTTAATAAATTCCTTCCAGTAAATTCTTACCACCTTATCAAATTGTCCTCAAAATATTCAATAAAGTAGAAAAAAAATTATACATTTTTAAGCAGGGGTGATTCTGAATTATTTTGAATTTTATATGATCCCTAAACAAAATTTTAAAATAACTCCTATCGATAAAATGGTAAAAAAAATAAATAAATCAGATTATATATTAAAAATTAAACTTTTCCTAAATTCGAATTCCTTAATTTTGAGTTCAATTTAGGGTTCCAATTAACTGTATGTGTCGACTCTCTATAGAATCACCTCTATTTGGAGGAGCAGAACTATAAGTTTTTGATATTAATTAATTCAGTTGAAAAGCAAAAAAAAAATGAAAATGAAAACCCAAGAGACAAAGAGCTCAAGGAAAAGCTTTGTAAAGAAGGCTTAATTTTTAGAAAGCATTAATGTTCCGAAATTACAAGCTAAGAAACTTTTTCTTCACAAACTATAGGAGGAAAAAAATTATTAAAAGACTCTATTGATTTATTGGTGTATAATTTGGAGGTCCAAATGTAAAAAAAAAAAAATTACATGAACGATATATATCATAAAAGGTGAAAAATTGAAAAAATTACAAAAAATGAGGCAGCAACGTGACCTTTTGAACTAAAAAAAAAAAGAAGCTCAACACTCAGGGGCTATATACCTCGAACCCACAATATATATAACGGTTAAGTTAATGACGCAATTATGAGAATTTGAACTCACACCCGGAGGTGACCTTTTGAACTATGTTTGCCATTTTTGAGCAGTCGCAAGCATATATACGGGTAGAAGGTGGATGAGAGTTGTGACGTGTGTTGTGGGTAATTAAGAGATCAAATTGACCACTAACCTCCATTTAATACTTTAATAATCATGTACTTAATTTTAGTTGTTAATTAAACAAGTTTTCAATAGTTTCAATCTGTTCACTAAACAACGAGTGGACAAAGACAATATTTTCTCATAAACAAAAGCACAACATTTCTGATCTTCAAATCATGTTGCTCTCCACCTAAAAGAAATCCTACAATTTTGATTAACGTCATTACGTGAACTTAGCGAAAATTTCATGCGTTCACCTTTGTTTAATTAAAATTTTAAAATTTATTAAATTTTAAAAACTTCCATCAGTCCATTCCAAAGCAAATTATGCAAATATATATATAAATATTCAAGTGTAAAATATCTTTTTTTCATTTTTATTTTGGATGTAAAATCTGTAATTATAAGAAATTACAGATTAAACGACGGAATTGAAATGGATAACGACATTAGCTACGGAAATTAACGACAGAAAAAAATTTATGTAACTAATAATGACGCCAATAAAATCGCGGGAAATAAGTGACGAATTTACGACTAAATTAGAGACGAAATAAAATTCCGTCGTAAAATTAGTCGCAGTGTGGAGCGTAAGTGTGAAAGTATGCTAATTAGCGACTAATAATTATGTCGCTAAATTGCACATATTAGGGATGAAAATTTTCCATCTCTAATTAGCATCAGATTTATCAATCTGTCTCTAAATAGAGACAAATTAATAAATTCGTCTCTAATTAGAGATGTAAATTTTCCGTCCCTAATATATTCAATTTAGCGACGGAATATATATGTCTCCAATTTACGACGGATATATTAATCCGTCGCTGATTAGCGACGAATGTTTAATTTTGTCGCTATAATTAGAGACGGATTTCTCAATCTGTCGCTAAGTAACTTATCATCCGACTAATCTTGAGCAGACAGATAAAGATGATTAGCTTATATGTATTTTTTTAATATTGTACTTTTTTAACATTATAACACTTATATAATAAATTTTTACATTTTTAATAAAATTTTAATTTTACTATTTATTTTGTTTATTTTATAATTTAAGTAATTAATATATTTATTTTATAATTTAATTAATATTAATAATATTATTTAAAAATAAAATAAAATAATTTAAAAACGAATTTTTTTTACAAAATATGAAATTTCTGTCGCTAATTAGAAACATAAATTATTCATTCTGTTTCTAAATACAGACGAAATATTCATAGCAATTCCATTGGTAATTAGAAACGAAGTATTTTTCGTTTCTAAATAAAGACGAAATGTTCGTAGCAATCTCATTTGTATTTAGCTAATAACTTTTCGTTTCTAATTAAAAATGAAAATTAATCCATAGTAATTTCGTATCTACTTAGATACGGATTTTTCGTCGTTAATTAGCGACATATATAATTATTTGGTTGCTATTTATTTAGCGACCAACAAAATAAAGATGAAATTTTGTCGTCGCTAACTGTTTATTAGCGACGGAATCCGTCGTTATTTGACTGTTTCTTGTAGTGTATCATTATTAATTTTTGAGACAAAGTGTTATTTCTTCACAACTTGGATTAACATATGAAATTTTTTAAAAACTTGATATATTTTGAGACTTAAAATTTCCTTAAAACTTATTATTCTGCTGTAACAAGCATATGATTAGAGTGGATTAGCTAAAAATGACATACTTGAGCCTTGAAGCAAATGCGAAGAAAGTGAAAATTATGCCATGTTTAGAATAGGATAATCCTAAATTAATTTTTCTTTTAGCCAATTTTCAATGGTTTTGATAATATTTACTGAATTACAACGTAAAATTTAGGAACCATAAATTAAAGATATCCCTTTGGATTCAAACTCTTAGGGTGTGTTTGATAGAGAGTATTGTATTGAGAATATAAGTTAGCTTATAAGTTAGGGAACGAACGCTAAAGTAAAAGTTTTCTAGAGTATTTAGTTAGATATATATATAAATTAGAGTATAAGTTATCAAATTATAAATAAGAGCATATAAAAAAATAAATAAATACACCTAAACTTAATTAAATGAAGGGCAAAATTATAAATTCGCGTAGAACGTTTCTAAAAAAAACTTCATTTTCTAACGTTCGTGCGTTTACTCTCAACCAAACGGCCACTTAATCTCTTATTTTTCAATAATTTAGTTAAATGGTAAAATTTGAGACAGAGAGTAGATTATATATCCTTGTTAGAGAAGTATATAAGGTACTACATTCAAGTTTTTTTTTTTTTTTTTTTGAAATCGTTGGAAACCCCGCTATCAAACCACCCATTCTAGGCCGCGGCGCAGGTAAAACCCCCGGCTGCCCCAAGCTCTTACAAGAAGTTACACCCCCTGAATTCGAACCCAGAACCTCAAGGTGAGATTCTAAACCCTTCACCACCAAACCACACCCCTTGAGGCTACTGCATTCAAGTTACACACAAACTTGCACGATCATCAAATAAGATTCTGGTCGAGAATATGCCAAGTGTCTTGGTTCACTTAAACTGAAAACATTAGAAGTCTATATATTCAATAAATAAAAAAGGAATATAAATAAATAAATAAACATGATCCAATAACATTAAAATTTAATTTTAAAAAAAAAAAGGAGGTTTTAGGCAGTGACCTATGTTGTATATCGCTCAGGAGAATTATTCTCCTTCAATTCAAAATCAAGTGTTTGGCATTGAAAATTGAGAATTGGGGTAACTCAAACCCTAATCCAAATGTAATATTTAAAATTTTGGAAACATAATATTATTTTTATTGGATGTATATACTTTTAGCAGTTGGTTGATTATTTAATATGTTGTGCAAGTTCCCCATTTATAATTATATTATTCTCCATAATGCCGGGGAACCAAGACAAAATTAAAGTAATAAAATTGACTATGTAAAAGTAAAATGGAGCGCAAAATATGGAAAAGCATACCAAACTCTTTGCCTCTTATTTTTTTTTACCCTCTCTATGCTATTGTTACCTACTCTTGACACTCTTCCTAAAATTAAAATCTATTTTTATTTATTTATTTAAAAAAAAATAGAAAAATCTTTATAAAACATTTAACTCACTAATATTATTTAAAGAAAAAAAATTAGCTGCCCTTCTTGCATCCGCCTCCGGTTCAAAAAATGTTACAATGATAATTGAATTTGAAATTTATAATATATAACATAAATCATTTCAAATTTAATTATAGTAATTTCAAATTTAATGATAATAATTTCAAATTCAATAACTCTCATTTTAAGTTTAATAATTCAGTGTTCTAACTTGAATGCCGAAATAACAGATCAGATATATTAGCAATACTTGTGCTGTCTTTGGTCAACACTCTTCTCACAGCAGGCAGACACAGAACACAACACAACGTTAACAACTGGTTGGAATTCTCATTAAATTCCTAGGCTACCCTTTTTATGTCCACATTCTGAATAAGCCCACATGAAGAACAAGTCACAATTGGAATTAATTTATTTGCAATGACTTAGAAAATAATTATCAATATAAAATAAAAATAAAAATAAAAATAAAATAGCACCTCCAATAACATAATAATAATAATAATAATATTAACATAAAGAGCAAAAAAAAATTTAAAAATAAAAAAGAAAGCAACAGACAAGAGAAAGCCTTCCCCACAACAAAGACCCCAACAACACAAAAGAAAGAAATTATAAAAAAAAAAGAAAAAAGGGAGAGGCAGAAGCATGAAAGTGATACCAAAACTAGAACGACCTTTTAATGCGCGTGTACTTCACTCCCCAATCAACAGCGTGCCACGGCCAATCTCTTGTTGGTATTTTCGTTCATGGGACTGCGGTATCACTTACCTTACTGTATCTGTTTCAATCTACAGTTCCTTTCTCATGTCCCCCACGCGCAGATTTACTGGCGCGTGTTTAAACTAAACTTTGAACTGAAAACAATCACCAGTGCCACACTGGTGTTTCATTTTCTTGCTCTGTTGAAATTTTCTTCTCTCGTTGAAATTTTCTCTCCCATCAATTCATCAGAGACCAAAACTTCACCACTCACTCACCCAACCAAAAAGGAAAAAAAAATTACAACTTGGATCATGGGTAGTCGCCGGAAAATGAAATTCCGGCCAAATGAAACAACTCAAACGTCGTCGTTTCATTTCCACTCTTCTTACTACTACCCATGACTACCACCGGACTCAAAAAAAGGAAAAAAGAACTCACCTTGAACTCCGTCAAAAATCTCAAATTTTGCCAATAACTCAAAGTTTTTGCTTATCTTGCATTTACACCCCTGCCAATGGCGACGACCAATACTACGCAAACAAAAGCGGTGGACTCACAGTCGTCGGACGAGCTGACAGCGAAGGCACTGCACAAGAGATACGAAGGGCTACTGATGGTTCGAACGAAGGCAATAAAAGGTAAAGGAGCGTGGTACTGGGCTCACCTTGAACCCATGTTAATTCACAACGCTGACACTGGACTTCCAAAAGCAGTGAAGCTAAGATGTTCCTTATGCGACGCCGTTTTTTCAGCTTCGAACCCGTCTCGTACGGCCTCTGAGCATCTCAAACGCGGCACCTGCCCAAATTTCAATTCTTTAGCCAAACCCATTTCGTCTATCTCTCCGCCGTCAGCTAATCTTCCTTCACCGTCGAGTCATAACCGCAAACGCAGCAGCTCGTCTTCAGTTCTTGATGTAAGCAAAGCTGGAGCTGCTGGTGTTGGCGTTGCCGTTGGTTCATCGTCGTCTTCTTACCAGGCAACGCCGCTGGCTATGGTGGATCCATCAAGATTTCAAGAGTTGGAAACTACAGCTGTCACAGTGAGTGTTGCGGGTTCTTATTTGAGAAGGCAGCAGCAGCAGCATTTGGTTTTATCTGGAGGGAAAGAAGATTTAGGAGCTTTGGCTATGTTGGAAGATAGTGTTAAAAGGTTAAAGAGTCCAAAAACTTCGCCTGGACCAGCTTTGAGCAAGAACCAGATTGATTCTGCTCTTGATTTTCTTGCTGATTGGGTTTATGAGTCATGTGGGTCTGTTTCATTTTCGAGCTTGGAGCATCCAAAGTTTAGAGCTTTTTTAAATCAAGTTGGGTTGCCAGCGTTTTCGAGAAGAGAGTTCGTCGGTTCAAGATTAGATTTAAAGTTTGAGGAAGTGAAAGCTGAGTCTGAGGCAAGGATTAGAGATGCTATGTTTTTTCAAATATCATCAGATGGGTGGAAAGCTAAGGGTTTTGGTGAAGATAATTTGGTGAATTTGACTGTGAATTTGCCTAATGGTACTAGTTTGTACAGGAGGGCAGTGTTTGTTAGTGGTACTGTGCCTTCTAAATGTGCTGAGGAGATTTTGTGGGAGACAATAACAGACATTTGTGGGCATGCTATGCAACAATGTGTAGGGGTCGTTGCAGACAAGTTTAAGGCTACAGCATTGATGAATTTGGAGAATCAGAATCATTGGATGGTCAATCTTTCTTGTCAGTTTCAAGGCTTCATTAGTTTGATCAAGGACTTCAACAAGGAGCTTCCTTTATTCAAGAATGTTGCTGAGAATTGCCTCAAGCTGGCAAATTTCGTGAATAACATGAGTCAAATTCGAAATATCTTTAATAAGTATCAGTTGCAAGAGTATGGGCATGGTTGGTTATTGAGGGTGCCTTTGAGGGATTATGACAAGTTGAATAACTTTGAACCTTTGTATACATTGATTGATGATATTTTGAACTCAGCTCGAGCACTTCAGTTGGTATTATTAGATGAATCTTATAAGATGGTATTAATGGAAGATCCACTTGCAAGAGAAGTTGCGGACATGATACGAGAAGTGGGGTTTTGGAATGAGTTGGAGGCAGTACACTCACTGGTTAAATTGATCAAAGAAATGGCTCAAGAGATTGAGATAGAAAGGCCGCTAGTTGGGCAATGCCTCCCACTTTGGGATGAGCTTAGAGCAAAAGTGAAAGATTGGTGTTCAAAATTCCACATTGTGGAAGAACCAGTGGAGAAAGTGATTGAAAAGCGGTTCAAGAAGAATTATCATCCGGCTTGGGCGGCTGCATATATTCTTGATCCGCTTTATTTGATTAGAGACACTAGTGGCAAGTACCTTCCACCGTTCAAGTGCTTAACACCTGAGCAAGAGAAGGATGTTGACAAGCTAATAACTAGGCTCGTTTCAAGGGAGGAGGCTCATATTGCACTAATGGAGCTCATGAAATGGAGAACAGAAGGGCTTGATCCGGTATATGCTCGAGCTGTCCAAATGAAAGAGAGGGATCCCGTTACTGGAAAAATGAGAATTGCAAATCCACAAAGTAGTAGGCTGGTGTGGGAAACTTATCTTACTGAGTTTAAGTCCCTAGGGAAAGTCGCAGTTAGGCTTATTTTTCTTCATGCAACCTCATGTGGTTTTAAATGCAATTGGCCTTTGTTGAGATGGGTATATGCTCGTAGGCAGTCGAGACTGGGCATGGACAGGGCTCAGAAGGTACTATTCATTGCAGCTCATTCCAAGCTTGAGAGGCGGGATTTTTCCAGTGATGAGGAGAAGGATGCAGAGCTTTTTTCCCTGGCAAACGGTGAGGACGATGTCCTAAATGAGGTTCTTGTTGATACATCCGCAGTGTAACATTTGTTTCATACACTCATTTAGAAATTAAAATTTGTAGGATTTTTTTAATTCTTTTCACTATTTTTTCTTGCATTTTGTACTTGTTTACTTACTCTTTGGAAGATTTTGGGGCAGTCAGGTGGGAGAAAGAGGGACATGGATAGGGAACTGAATTTTGTATTCCTGCCACTTTTCGGGGTCATGACTCGAGCAATTAGCCATCTTTCATCCTACCATGATTTTGGAGCTTCTGGATTTACTGAAAAGAAAATCTTCTTGTTTGTAAAGATAGAAAATGCTGCATGAACAGAATTTACTGAACAGGAAGAACATTGTATAATTTTTGTTTCACAAGTAATTTGGAAAATTAATATTATTTATAAAGGGGAAGTTTTATTATTTCTCCTTTGGGTTTTATATGATACCCATATCATCTTTTAATGTCTTTTAACATGAAAAAAGATTGTCTTTTAACTTCAGCAGAACCCAAATACTTGTGTGAGTTAATGTGGTTATGTTCTAACTTCTACTCATTATTCTTGTTGCTTGGTTTATATGCTGATAAGCTTGGCCATTTTCGTCATGACCGACCGATTGAGTTCATTCCAATAGGAATTTAGTTTTCTATCTGGAAAATTTAAACTGAAATTCTCTGTAAGTATATCCAAAGTCCAATGAAACTTCTGAAAATCGAATCAAGTCTACAACTACCCCTTGTTCTCTTGCATAAGTACTTCCATATGCATCTCTTTCTCCTTCAGCTGATTATTCACTGATAAGAAGCACAAACAATTGTCATGTACACGTTGATAGGTGTCGTTTTGATAGTACAAGCCCCTTCAAGAGAATGATCAGTAGGGTTTTCCTGGAAAATCCTCCACTGGGTTCTCTTATCTATTAGAATTTGATGTCTACTGCTCATTTATATTACTTTGTAGAGGATCTGTGCTGACTAAAGTCTCATTCAGCTCCAAATATAGGCTCCCCATACCAGAGCCGATATAAAACTTACGTTAACTTTGCTGTCTCTGCCTCTAGCAAAACCAGTTTAGGTTTTTGTCCCTTGTGTTGTGTGTCTACTTATTTTAGTTTCATTTTTTATTAATAATTTCCTGTGAACTGATTAGGAATCCTAACCAAACTCAAAGTGAATCTTCCCCTTTTTAGTGTTTAATCATTTATGATTTTGCATGATCTTTAGTTAAATCAATCTTTCATTTTTCCTGCCGGAGTTTTATGTTTGACCTCAATGTTTTTAATTCCCTAAAAGAAGATATGTTTTTGCATGACTAAGAACTTAGGTCTATAAAATCAATTATTGTATTGAGGAATGTGGAGAAGATATATTTATGTTATTTAATCTTTTTGATGACATAAAGATATGACAACGATATTGTTGGCTCAGGAAGGCCACCATAGCATATGGTTAATCGTCAAGCATTGTTGGAGCATGATTAAAGAGGAGTCTGCAAAAAGGATCCGAGGAATTGAAAAAAATTCAATCACAGCAAGGTGTCCTTTTGCGAGAGGACAGAGGTTGCCCGAGCTGATTGGGTTGATGGCAAGCAAAGCGATGTTTGGCTACGCAGGTCAACAACCTTGGAAGAAGCTGAGAAGCACTTGTAACAGTATGTTTCTCAATCCATATCTGGTTTTTTTTTTTGTGTGTGTGTCTTTGAGAGAGTGGAGCCCCACCATGAAAGAAGTGCAAGTCTTTTTCCAAGCTTTGGTGGTTTGTATTGGAGAGAGATTTTATCAGGGTCTTTTTATCCCATCAAATCATCTTTGTGGTGGTGGTGGTGGTGGTAACTTCTGTTTTAAACATTCCAAAGCTCATGACGTTCATGCAGAGTCATCTGGTTGATGCCCTCCATGATTGCAAGAAAGTCTCGAGAGGTCCCCCAAAGGCAAAGCAAGCAATTTTTTTCAGCATGAAACAGCAAATAAAGCGCTCGAGAGTGATCCTGCAACTAATTTGTACAGATCTCTCTATTTGAAATTCTTTTTAACTACACCAATAATGAAAATTACTGTGCAAATTTGTATTTTGATTACTAATATGTATATGAAGCTCTGTTGTAATGTATCTGTTTTTGGTTATACAAACTGGTAAAGAAATTGTGAATGTATTATGTTAGTTTGGTTTGAACTATTATCATATATCTTTTTGGCTTCTCCAATTAAGAATTATTCCGACTAGGGGTGGGCACTATCGGATTCGGATCGAATCGGACCGAATGTGAATCGATTCGATAAGAGTGGACTTGTTTGGCTCGATCGGATTTTGAGTCCTTCTCGAATCTGATCGGATTTGATCCGATAACAATCGAATCGAATCAGATTTATTCGATCTGATTTAAAATCTTAACCAATCGGATAAATTCGATTTGATAATAGATATGAATCCGATAGAGCATTCAATCTGATAATGAATCCGATAGTGAATTCGATGAAATAACGATTCTAATTCGATAACAGATCCGATTCGATAAAATTGATATGAATTTACAAATTTTCAAATCAATTTTATCGAATCAGATCTATTATCGAATCAAATCTACTACATGATTCATTATCAAATTGGATTCTCTATCGGATTCGAATCCGTTATCAAATCGGATTCTCTATCGGATTCAGATTCGTTTTCAAATTGGATAAAATCCGATTCGATCCGATCCGAAATTCGACGAACCAAACAAACACGATCCGATATCGGATCAGATCCGATCCGATGCGCATGCCCACTTCAAACATAGTTGTTTGGCACTTTGTAGAGTAAAATATATATTGGACTACAGTTCTTTTTTTTTTAAATTATTAATTATCGCTTGTTTGAAATTCTATTGAATTTGGTATCAATTGTATCCAAGAACCTTAGAATGTTGATGTTTGATAACTTTTCCACATATTTCACCAAGTTTGGTAATGAATTCATACAACAATCTTTATTTTACTTTATTGAAAGCTACCCATTCCCCTTTGCTGTACAAACATCTCAAATTTGCTACATTACAAGCCTTTTCTCCCATGATTTTGAAAATTGAATGGGTTGAAACTGCTAGTACTGAATTTCAATGGTAATTAGTGTAACATGAAGACCCATTCCTTGCATGATTGTCATGAACTTTATGAATGAGATAAAAGAAGAGAAAGATTGCATGTTAGTTTTACCCTTGTTATTTTTTCTGTCATTATTTATATAAAAAAAAATCGAAAAAAAGAAAAAAAAAATTTGTTTAAGTCATAGGTAGTGAAGCATAAGTCTAATGATGATTTTGTTTGATTTATGATGAATTCTTAGAAACGATAAGTGCTCAATTTACTTTTTTCTGATATCTTGAGTATGTGATTTAGGTTAGACTCGTAAACCCTTAAAAGTAGGTTTCTAGCAGTAAGAACCTAGATAGTTGACCAAGTGACTAGTTGAATAAATTATTTGAAAATGAATGACCGTTTGTTTAGATATTTATCTCATTTTGTAATTATTTTATGATATAAGGTATGGTTAGAGAAAAAAAAATGGATCTTTTGAAAAAAAACAAGAAAGGAAAAAATGAAAAGAAAGAAAAAAAATACTTTGGAAAAAAATAAACCACCTATAACCAATAAGCGTGAAGCTATCCATGGGCGAGTGTTAGGACCACCATGAGGAAAAATACTACCTTAAATGATAGATGAGTCAAAAGTAAAGAAAAAAGAAAAGTCATATCATATCGAGCTTAATAGGCAAATATAGAGTACATTTAAGATATCTTGGTTGGTTTGACTATCGGATTCCAATTTTTGAGACGAAATCACTAAGTCGACTTACTTAGGAATCAAGTTGTGACCGGACCTTGTATGTGAGTCGATTTGAATTGTGTTGGTACTTTGAAGGTTCTTTGATTTCATTATTGAGCCTTCTTTGAGGACAATATTATGTACAACTATCAAGATTGTTTTATTTTTGTGTGAATGCATGTGTGTGTTG